>VWPU01000247.1:0-96496 GCA_013398955.1 Callaeas wilsoni | reverse complement strand
CCTTCCGGCGAGGCTTCCGTGCGCATCCACGCGGGGCAGTGGAGCGGCGGCAGGGCTGGGTGTCTGCGGGCGCTGCCTCTCCCAGAGGAAAGCGGGGACAGAGGGAGCGGCAGCGGGACTGAACTCTCCCCAGGGAATGGTCACAGCCCCGAGGCTGCCAGAGCTCCAGCAGCGTTTGGACAACGCTCTCAGGGATGCACAGGGATTTGTTGGGGTGTCTGTGCAGGGCCAGGAGCTGGGCTGGGTAATCCCTGTGGGTCCCTCCAGCTCAGGACATTCTGTGGTTCTGTGTTAGAGCCCCCTTCAGCTGCTCTCAGCATCCTCAGCAGGGTGAGACAACGTTATTCTAGTGAAGTCACATTTCAGGTAGGCTGGTTTTGGAGCCTTGCGACAGAAAGTTCCCCTGGTGTTCCAGCAGGCGAGGTGCAGCGCTGTGCGCACGGGGAGGCGGAAGGCAGAGAACAAGCCCTTAGCTTGGGAAGACACAGCAGCTCTGTGCTGTGTGGCAGGGACCTGCTTGGGCAACTTCTTGAGTGGCTGAGTCTGGTGGAGGTGCTCATGTATTGAACTGCAGCACTTTATCAGGAGTCGGTAAAAACTGTCATTTAGTGCCTTTGTTCAGTGTGGTATCACTTTACAGTGGGTTCATCAAGTTTCTGAGGCTCTTCAGCTCAAAAACACAGCCCAAGTCTACTGATGAGTTTTCTTTCCTGCCTGCTGGTGTTCCAGCTTTGGGAGTACATGTGCTAATCTGGCCTTCCCTGCCCTTTCAGATCCATAAAAATGGGGAACACGAGCAGCGAGCGAGCGGGGCTGGAGCGCCATGGGCACAAGGCCTCCCGAGGGGACAGCTCAGGAGGAGCCATCAGCACCAAAGAGGGTGACAGGCCAAAAATCCTCATGGACAGTCCTGAAGATGCGGACTTGTTCCATTCAGAGGAAATGAAGGTATTTGTTCTCCCAGCATTGCTTGCTTGGAATGCTCTGGGGCTGTTTGCAACCTGCAGGGGTTCTGTCACTGAGTTTACACAAAGTTGACCATCCCCTTTTTTCCCATGCCAAGGAGAGCGTGAATTGATGTTTAAGCAGGTATAACTGGGGCTGGAGGGAGGGATGTTGTTTTGCCTTCCACTCTTCCTGCAAATTTGAAAGGCTTTAACACCTTTTAAGAATTTGTGCAAATGAGCTTGTGAGCAGTATCTAGAAATGCAGCTTACATTCTGCATCTGACAAAAACTGCTTGTAGTAGACGTAGAGAATCGTGCCTGAGGGCAAAATAAGCCTTCAGTGTGACACAGGCTGTCTAAGTCTGCCAGGAAAGAACCTTTTTTGATTGAGACATTGTGCTTGTAGGCTCCCTTGGAGAAAGAAGAATTTCTAGCTTGGCAGCAAGATCTGGAAGTGAATGACAAAACCCCCACTCAAGCTCGGCCAACAGTCTTTCGCTGGACTGGAGGAGGGAAAGAAGTTTATTTATCAGGGTCCTTCAACAACTGGAGTAAAATTCCTCTGACAAGGAGGTAAAGAAGTGCTGCTGCAGTGATGGTCCCCTTGGACTGGCAGTGCTCAGTGCCATGAGGAAGGTGGTCAGCTGAGAGATGGGATTGTGCTTGATTTACCACTGTCCTGCTTCTCTCCACAAGCCCTTGATGACAATCTGGCTTTTCCATTCTTGGATGGCACAGGGTGGAAGTTGAGCTGTGTGTCAGTTCACTGGGCAGATAACCCAGAACAGTCCCTGTTGTGCAGTCTGGGCCTGGAGTAGGGCTGGGCTGTGGAAGGGGGAGCTGGTTCTAGCACAGTGTCTCTGGTGACACGTCCTTGCCATGTCAGTGGCTTTTGCCCAGCTCGGAGGGTCCAGAGACTGTGGCCTGCTGGAGCAGCATCAGCTGTTTCTCAGCTTCTTTGAGAGGTAAAGCCTTCTGAAGAATCAGGGAGTTCACAGCCCAGGAGTATGGAAATTGCCAAGCAGCAACTCTTCAGACCCAAAGTAACCCAGAAGTATCGAGTTGCTGCTTTTATCTGCTCATTGTTCATTTATTTCATGGGCATTTGGGAAATGCAATTTACGATGGCAAATACTGAAAGGCAAGGAAATATGAGAAAGCTGATCTTGTTCCATCAGCAGATAAATGAGGTCTCGTGTGCTAACAAGTAACATGAAGATGAGAGAGTGACTTTACAAAAGCTCCGTGCCAGTTATGGGATGTCAGGAGTGTGGGGGGACTCACTGTCACAGAGGAAATTATCATAAGCATTAATCATAATTTGATTCTTTACCTTTGGGTTGCATCAGAGATTCCCTGAACATGCCTTTTTAAGGTTTTGCACGTTGAGGAGGCTCGTGCTCTGTGTCACAGTGTGTGTGGCAGTTTAGAGACCAAGGTACTTTTCAGAATACTGCAGGGCTGATTGTTTGTCTTAAATTCCAGTCACAATAACTTTGTGGCAATCCTGGACCTGCCAGAAGGAGAGCACCAGTACAAGTTCTTTGTGGATGGGCAGTGGACACATGATCCTGCAGAGGTAACGTTTGAGTCACTATTTATTGACTGAGGCATCTGAAGAGGAGAAAGTGCTGTTCAAGCTGGTGAGAGGCTTCTGATCCCTGCTGGCCTGGGTGGCAGCATCAGTCTGAGCTCAGAGGGCAGGAGATGCAGTGAGGGACAGGATCTCTTGGCCACTGGTTTGTAAGTGCTGCCAAGCTTTTCTTGTCTAGTGCCAAACTGCCTTTTAGAGCACTGTAGCATTGCTGGCAGCCCAGAGCTCGCTGTGCCTTCCTGGCTCTCTGTGCCAGGATGTTGCTATTGCTGCTCTAGATCTTTTCATAGTCCAGTAATTGTGCCAGAATCTACCAGGCCTGTTCTTCCTCCTCTGCTCTAAAATGGGCTTTAACCCCAGCCTGCCCAGCAGTTCCCCACGTGCTTCAGAACTCAGTACCCAGAGGTGGTGTCACAGGTAACTCCAGCCCGCCCCGACCCTCGCCTTGCCTGTAGCCCTGTGGGCTCGGCAGGTTCAGCTGGCATTTTCCCCTCCCAGTCCTTAATCCTGCACTTCCTCTTAACCTAACACTCGCTGAGCTCTTTTCATAATCTGGTTCTGTCGTGTTTCAGAAGCAATATACCTCATTCTTGGTGATGCTGATTGTGTAGTTCTGAGAATCTATTAGTCCTATGGGCTTTTTAATTCTGATTTTTGTATCTTGTCTCTTGCCAGCCAGTAGTAACCAGCCAGCTGGGTACTGTCAACAACATCATCCAGGTGAAGAAAACTGACTTTGAAGTGTTTGATGCTTTGATGGTGGACTCCCAGAAATGTTCAGACATGTCTGGTATGAGCTTACTGGTAACTTTATATCACACTTTTTAGAGCTGTTAAAAATTTCATTTTCCTTTTTATCTGGAGTTAAAGCTCCAGCAGAGATTAATCTCCATTTGTGTCAGGCCCCGTGGATATGTGCAGGAATCACAGAAGCCCAAAGGAAGAATGTGGAATGCACAGAGGAGGAAGCCTCTGACAAAGCAGCACAGATCTGATGAGGAGGAAGTCCTGGATGCTTAATAACTGTTTGTTTGCCCCTGCTAGGTGCAGTGGCTGGGTTTAGGGCAGTCATTGAAGGATCAGTCTCTGCTTCACCACATCAAACCAATGCTGACAGCCTACACTGCTCCTAATTCAGTCTTCCTCTGCTAAGGAGGTGGCTGAGGGGTTCAGAAGTTGCACTTCAGGAGGGACAAATTAGGAGCATCTCAGTGCTAACACAGGCTCGGGAGTATCCTCACAGTGTAGTATAAATTATCTATATCTTAGAATAATACAAAAATGCAATTTTTGCCTTAAGTGTCACGTTCTGGTGTAACAGGAGAGAGGTGGGATTTAGCTTGAGCCGTGTCTGAGGTCAGGGCTGGAGTCCATGACTGAAGTAGAACCTTACATCCTCCTTCAGAAGACCTTTGAACCTGAGGCAGGCGGCGTGCTTGGGTGGGCTTTGCTCTGTGCAACTTTGCCCTGGACAAAGCCTTTTTGGAGAAGGTGTTATTTGTGAGGCAGGCCACGAGGAGATTCCTGTAGATGCCTTCCCCCACATGCTGTAGCAGTGTTCCCTTTCCCTGATTAGACTCTGAAGGGCTCTTTCCACAGCCCAGTCTGCACAGGAGGAGCAGTTGCCTTTCACAGGTGCATCCCATGTTTTTGTACAGCCTTTGGAGGGAACCTTGTAGGGCAGCCTCCACTGTGGAGTGTTTGCAGGGGAAGCGCTGGGCAGAGATGACAGAGAAGTTCTGAAGTGCAGTTGTGCCCCCAGAACTCTGCTGCCCAGAACCTCACAGCTTGTTTCAAGTCAGACTTTGGGCATCTTAAATCCCCTCTTGGGCAGTGACTGATGCTCTGGCACTGCACCAGCTGCTGCAGTTGTTGTACTTAAGTGCCATTGATTCCTTTAGGCTGCATGTACCTATAAAGAGCAGATGTTCTTACAAAGTATTTAGGATTAAATATTTACCATCTCTCTGGCAGAGCTGTCCAGTTCACCCCCCGGACCATACCACCAGGAGCCCTATGTCTGTAAGGCAGAGGAGCGCTTTAAATCTCCACCCATTCTTCCCCCACACCTGCTGCAGGTCATCCTGAACAAGGACACAGGCATTTCTGTGAGTACATCACTTTGGTTTGCTAAATAATGCCCTTGAGGGTGGGAACAGGTGGGGAAAAATCTGGGTACAGGCAGGAGACAGCTTAGGAAAAACTTTAGGATAAGTTATTGTGTTAGTAAGTTCCTTATTATGTGTGTCCAGATGGATTCATCTGAAGTAAATCTGTTTTTCTAGTTGACTGTCTTTAAAATGGAAAACTAGATTGCTGTTTTCCCCCCAAAACCTTGTCAACTGTTAAGACACCAGAAGCACGTAAGGGGTAATCACAGTCTGATTCATGGTCCCGGTGAGGATGCAGAGGGTTTTACTCACAGGGTTGTTCTGATACGGTGACTGTGTTTGTGATGGACTCAGCATGAGCAGCAGTGATGTACTGGGGCTGTGGCTGGTCACAGATGCTGTTTGTCACCCATCAGCTGTGAGGAGTGAACTGTGACTTCTGTTACTGTCACACTGTCCCTCTTCTCCGCAGTGCGATCCCGCTCTGCTCCCGGAGCCCAACCACGTCATGTTGAACCACCTGTACGCGCTTTCCATCAAGGTGAGAGGCCAGGGCATGTCCTACACACGGCAGCCTGGGTGTCTGACCATGGCACACGCTCATTGTTTTCCCTCCCCTGTAGGATGGAGTGATGGTGCTTAGTGCTACGCATCGTTACAAGAAGAAATACGTGACCACTTTGCTGTACAAGCCAATATGAGCATCCCAGTCATTTGTGACCAATTGTTCTGGGCCAGTGCAGTCTCAGAAAAAAAATGCTTCACTTAACCAAATGTACTTCTGCTCTGTGCTGTAGCAAACGAACTCTGATTTCATGTTGTTCCTGAGACTTCCAGGTTCTCCTGTATTTGCCTTATTTTGTTAGCCCCACCTTGGAAGTTCTTGGAAATGGCAGCTTCACGGCAACTAGACAGGTGGCAAAGGTGTCAGTGCCCCTTGTCAGCTCAGTTAAAAAACCACCAATTTAATTAGGCTGAATAATGTGAGGGCAGCAACGGATCAAAGAGCTTTAGCAGACTGGGAGTCTGCCAGCCCAAAGTCTAGAAAGTTCGGGATTCCTGGGGAATCTGATTTGAGCATAACACTCAGCAAAAGCAAGCTCATTACAGCTTCTGTTGCTCATCAAACATTATTTCAGTAGCAAGTTCCAAACTTGCCTGGCTGAAGTAAGTGAGAATATTGATGATCTTTTTGTAGCAGCCTTTTCTGGGCAAAATCAGCAACATAATCACTACAAGCTCATTATTATTTTACGGTAGAGTGGGGTGCACTGTTTCTACTGTGAATAGCTCTGTAGTTTTTTCTCTTCATGAGAACTGAAATACATCTTTTCCCCTGTGGAATTTCTGGTAAAGACAATTGTTTTTAATGGCTGGATTTTTCTGTAAATCGTAAATGTGTCTTGCAGTAATCTGCTTTTGGAAACCGGTTTCTGTTGCTGTCACTGATGAGGACTTCCTTAAGCTGGGACAGGGGGCTGTAAGGAAATGGCTGGATTCAGTTTAGGGATTAGTTCCTCAGTTACAGCCTGAAGGTGACTGTAAGTCTCCTGTGTCCCAGTGGCCAAACTTGCCCCTCAGTGTCAGCAGTCGCAGAGAGCTGGATGCAGCAGCACCGCAGCCCTCTGTGCCCAGGGCTGGAGCCGGGCAACTTTTTATTCTGTGTCTGTTTTCTAAGTGATTATAGTAATGTCAGGCTGCCAGTCCTTGGTGCTGACAGCCTGTTTTATCCCAAAAGAAATGCAACATTAATGCAAACCTGCTGCCAGTGTGCCCCGGGCCTGCCCGGGAGGAGCCAGTGCAGGAGGGGCCCTGCTGGGCCCTTCCTTGGCTTGTTTTGGTGCCTGGGGCACCTTGACTGTGCCAATGATAACCAGCCCCATGCCACTGTGGGGAAAGCACTTTGCCTGAGTCTGTGAGGAGTCTGAGTGGGGACAGAGCTGCAGCAGCCAGCGGGGAGTGGAGCGAGCCACAGCCGGAGGGTGCTTTGCCATCCTGGGGTCTGTTCACCTTGTTGCAATATCTTCAGTAGCTGAGTAGATCTGGGTCTAGTGCAATGGTTTTCTCTGAAAACTCTTTCTTCATTCTGTGCTACGGATAGTATTTGGTATTCTGAACTACAGAATTGCTTGTTTTCAGCCTCTTTAGAAACAAATAAAACATTTTCAAGAGAAGTGGGTGACTTGTCTTGTTATTACCTTTCCCATCTATGGTAACCTCGCCTTCAGTGAGTTGTTATTTTGTTATTACATGTGATTTCCTGATTGCAGTTTTATGCCTTGGGGGTTTGTGCAAGCTTTTCATTCAGAGATGCAGATTGAAACACTTTCTCCTCTCTGCACTTAGTGAGCAAAGAAGACCAAGGTGTTCATGTTTATTTGTGATGTAAAGTTTAGAGGAAGGACAAGAGACCAATTACTTGAAAGCTCCAGTAACAGTCCCTTAGGGCTGGAAAGCTTGGGATGGGCCTTAAGCCTCCTGTCAGCTTCTCTTTGTTCCAGCAGCCACTTCAAGCAGACCTTTTTCCCCAGGACTCTCGGGGTCCGAGGCCCACGCAGGTGCAGCTGGGGGAGGGGACAGTCTGTGTGTCCAGGAGATCCAGGGAATGCCAAGGCTGTGGGATGTGTGGTCAGTGCTGGTACCTGCAGAGTGCTCCACGTTCCTCATCAGTGCATCAGGCATGGTGGGACCACAGGACAGGAGCAATTACTGTGTCGAAAGCTTGAGGTTTTTTTGAGTTTTGGTTTGTAGCCCCTGGCCCTGTCTCAGCTGGCAGAGGGCTCAGTACGGGGACTGCAGCCACCACTGCACCACCAGCTTTTGCAGCCCCAAAACAGTTGGGAGGGCCAGGGGGGAGCCCAGCGTGGGGGGCTCAGGCTGTGGGAGGGCCTGCAGGAGTGAGCCTCCCTCTGCTCCAGCCTTCCCTGCCCACGGTGACCGAGCACAGCTGCCCCAGGCCGCTCCAGCCACGGGCAGCAGGGGATGGAGATGAGATGTTCCCTGGCACCCGTGGCCTCAACTGGCGGTCCCAGGAGCCACAAATTCCCACTGCTACCCTCAGCCCCCCAAATCCCTTTCTCCACAGCAGGAGGGTGGATGAAGGAAGGGGTAAGCTGGTTGTTTTGGTTTTTGCTGGGGGGTGGGTTTTGGGGTCTTTTTATTGTTTTTTTTTTCTGCTTGACAGGTGAATGAATTAGATTAATCACTCTGTGTTCCCTTATTGCAATGGGATGAATCAAATCCCTCCAAAGGCAAAAGCTCGATCAAGAGTTGGATTTATTAGCTCACTTACATTCCCCACCCACAGCTCACAGTCTGTGCTGTTATGTTTATTCTTGGCTGTTGCTAGGAGAGCACATTTTTTAAAGGTAGATGCAGACACTTTTGTTACAGTCACTTTTGGGGACCCTGGAGTAAACCAGTACAGGAGTAACAAGAGCTCCCTGCCCTCCCCGACCCCCTGAATTTCAGCACAGCATGTGGGGGTCAAGCTGACATGGATTTGTGCAGGGTTCTTGGGAATCAAAAAGCTCAATAAATAATTAATTTTTTTTTTTACTCCACCAGTTTCTGGATTAATTTAGTTTTGTTACAATTCGGATCATGCATCATAGGACTGCAACAATGAGCTTTAAATAAGTATTGTTTGTGCACAGTAAAAGAAATAAAGGAACATTGAACAAGTCAGCATTTCATCATATACATCAGAGGAGGCACAATAGATAAATCAAGCAGCTCGGGGTTGATGGAGAGCACTTTCATGGAGAATGTCATGTAGACCAAAACGTAAGAGGAGCCATTAGTAACCCACCCCCACAGCCTCCAACAAGCCCTTTCTCGGGGCTGAGGGGGTGGGTATGTGCACAGAACCAAAAACACTGAACAGTAGGAGGACAAATTAAGTTACTGTAGGCAGCAGTGTGAATATTAAAAACCTCTTCCTGTGAAAGAATACTTCAGACCCTGTAAAAACTAGTTCAGTTAAAAATAGATGTATTTACATTTAAGTCTGATCTAGCAAGTTTTCCCAGCAGGTGTAAGTTGAGCTGTACAGTAACTCTGCAGGTTGTACTCAATCTGACTGGATTTGTGAATGGTCTTTTTTTAAAGTTGCAGCTATTAGGCCTTACAGCACCAGCATGTTACAGCAGTGGGATGAGGAACTGCCTCCCTCCGCTTTGCTCCCAGTACACTGCTGGGATAAGTCCCAAACCTGTCATTAGATCACACTGTTGTTAATTAAGATGCCTTTTTTCCAGCTCAAGATGTGTGGGGTCACTTAGCAGGGCAGGACTGTTGTCCCAGATACTCACAGGTGCTTCACCTCTGCCCGGCTCGCGGGTGAGGCAGGATTTAGCTGTAGGTGCTTGCAGCTGACTGCTGCTCTAGTGAAGTACTCGGATAAATCCACCTGGTTTAGTGCATGTGAACATGCTTGGGGTTTGTGAAGCCACTTCTGCTACTTGTTCAGGGAATGACGAGTATTAAATGCTAAATATTGCCAGGGTTTGCTCTTGGGTCAGCTGTGACACCCAGGATTCCCCAGCCCCGGAGCCAGGTGCGGGGCACGAGGGGCCGGGGCACTCCAGAGAGAAGGAAGCCGTCATTTCACCATGCCAGTCAAGATAGTTATTTGTTTTATTTGGTTATTGTTCAACAACAAAGTTCAATACTTTCCAGGTGGAGCTTTGAACTGTCCCTCTGGTTCCCTCCCTTGTCAATAATAAAAAGGTAATGAAGAAAAATCCTGTACTTTTAGAGACCTAAAACCTCATTTATGCTAACAAGCTTCAATTGCAATTTAATGTTACAATATTTCTTCATGGGAGCGAGGAGGACTGAGGCGAGGCCCCTCCAGTGTCTGAAGATGGCTGTCCACAACCACCAGTAAAACAAAAAGCTAGTGTTGAAAAACGCACAGTTTACAATAAAAAAGTAGAAACCAATTCAATTCCCTTTTGTTACGAATATAAAGTTTCTTGTAAATATGTACAGTCCTTTGAGCTATTTCTATAGCAGGAAGCATTTCACGAACAAGACACAAGATATACACTTTCAGGACTCAACAAGCCCATTTCTGAGGTCTTGAAGATCTTCCATGAGATGCAAAGATTTAAAGACTGATCTCAGTGACCTTTCAAAATATTCAGACCAGGAGACAAAAACTTTCAGCAAATTTCCTGCCAAATCATCTGACTGAAAATAACCCAACAGACAAGAGAACAGAATACAATATTCATGAAACTCGCCAAAGGACACTGACAAGGCATTGGAATTTTGATGGGTTTCTAGAACAGGTTAGCACAGGCTTGCAAGGGACTAGCAGAAGTTTAAGTGTGGCGCCAAGGGAAGATTGGATGCAGTTTTGCTCTTTCCAGTTGTAAAGAACATGGTTGTTCACTTAGAATGTTGCTATTGCAGAGTGAATGGTAAAAACCTGCTTTGAAAATCATTTGCTCTCTGCTTCGTGTTCACAGCAAAAGAGAATAGGAAGCAATAAAAGGCTCGAGGTCAGACACGGGGAAGCGAAGGTGTGTCAGCAACTGCCAGAGCTGCTCCCTGTGAGCGTCCTGTGCCAAGACACCGGATCTGATTGCACAACGAGCTACAGCTCACGGGAGGAGCCAGCCCAGGCTTCTCCCCCTGGGGAGCTGAGGCTGGCAGGACTCACTGCTGAAGAGACCATGTCCAGTGCTGACAGGAGAACACAAGTGTGACTGTAATTCTTGTCATAGAATAAGGCTTGTTAACTCTTCGGTGCCAAATTTCCAGAGTAATTAACGGCTATTTTGCAGCGTAATCTAAAGGTTTCAGTTAATTTACAAGTGAGGTACAATACACTACTCAGCAAAGCAACCTAAAAGGAGAGAGCCAGTGATGGTGCAGCAGCATGCAGTGAACTGTCATGCAGAAGACCTGGATAAAGTCTTACAACCCAGTAGCTTATAGGTAATGCACTTTGTCTCAGGGCCGGGCAGGGGGGTTGGTTAAAGCAGGGTTCTTCCCTCCCCATCAGAGCTGCTCTAAAGCAATTTTAGTGAGAACAAAATAACTTTCAGAAGTGGCAGGTGAACAGGCTAATCAGAAGAAATTTTTCATGTGTTCTGTGGAGAACATCCAACCACAGCTCTTATTGAAAGACTCACTCACCTTGGCCCTTCTGTTTCCAGGCCATCAGGGGCTCCCAGCACGTCTCAGAACTATGACCGACTCTCTGTTAAGGGGTGCTAACCACAGTGATGACCTGGGGTAGGACACTAGTCCCATTTCCTGGATGAACTACTAGGGACTAAAGTGGATACAAAAAGTTCATGAACTGCTTGAAAGAGTAACAGTAGTACAAAGTGCAAAAACAGGAGTGCAGGAAAGTGCAGAGAAATTAACTGAGCTGCGAACGGTCTTCGAAAGCGTCACGGCTCCCGCTGCGGAGCGAGCTTTGGCCCAGGAATGCTGTTTGGGAACTGGGCTGCAGACAGATGGAGTGCATATACTCAGTATATTTCCTTTTTTTCCTGCAGGTCAAGATGAGTAACTTTGTCTAGCTGAGACTTACACTGAAGACTGGTCCCAGACCTGGCAGGGAAATAAAAGGACAAGTTACAAGTCACAGATATTTTTCTCCCAGGCACGAGGTGCTGGCAGCAGTACATCACCTGCTGCTCCCACAGAGCCAGGGCTCCTGTCATCCACAAATGCTGACAAAGGCAGGCACTGTCAGCATCACTCTGAGTGCAGCAGGCTCCCACGTTCTCTGCTCCAGACATTATTCCCCTTCAAATCCTCTATCACCTGCTAGTAAATGCACCTGTGCTTTCAGCCCATTCTAGTGTCAAGGAGCTTTTGCAGTCCCAGAACCAGCCCAGGGCAGGTGGCCACAGGGCCAGTGCGTGACACCATGTGGGCTCTGTTCCAACAGAATTTGAGGAGCGGGGGGGGTGAGATCTGATCTGCTCTTATGCTTTCCAGTGCCACCAGCCCTTCTGCAGTACGTACAAGCCTTTTGCTAAGAACAGACGCGTTCTGCAGGCTCCTGACTTACCTTATTGACTTGAGCAAGAGGAGTTCTGGTCCCACTCACAGGCACCCTCCCTCGGCCGCTGTCCTCGAACAGTCGTCCTGGGGACCGCTCCCTGCGGGTGCTCAGCAGCCGGCCCGGAGATTTCTCCCTCTCCAGAGGTCTCCCCGGGGACTTGTCCCTGCGCAGCTCCGTCCGGCCCTCGCGGTACCGGTGTGGTGTGCTGGGCTCCCGGGGGTGGCTGGGCCCTTCCGGAGGCCCCGGGCTGGAGGCCACTCGCTTGGTGATGTGCTCGTTGTACGTGGGAGGGCCTCTCTTGTTCGGGCTGCTGTCATTCAAAAATAATTGACGCGAACCGCTGAGTGACAAAAACCTCTCGTTACGTTTTCTTTTAGCAAAAATGTAACTTTTCCCCCAACACCCAGCAGCCTTTGGGTAAGAAGCATCAGCCTCTCCCTGAACCAAGATGGAAAATGCAGAGATATTTTGGTAGCTGGAGTATCCATCACATGAGCTACGCAAGCAAAGTGCCTTAATGAACTGCCAATGTAAGTCATGTGTACGGAACAGGCCAGAGAATACCACCTTTTCATACACTCCAGCCATACGCTTTTCCATAGAAAAATACACTAAAATTTGATATATGTGTTTTCACACAATCTTCAGTAGCTCAGGGATGTTCAGGCCAGGCTGGGATGAACCACAAGCCTCAGTTTCTCAGTGTCCTGTGCACACAGCGGCACCATCAGCCCCAGTATTTAATTACCTATGTATCACATCACAACTTCCCAGCACTGTCTCCTTAAGGCAGACTCATTATTTGATAGAAAGGGGCTCTTGCTTTACAGCTTGTTATAGCCAAGCCATGTTTAGTGTCTTATCAACAGCATCTGAGCTCAAAAAGCTTTGAAGCCTATCACAACATCAAAGCAAACCAGCACAAGGTCACAAAGCATTTGTGGAGATTATCCACATTTTCCTAGAGCTGATGTTTGTTTCCTTGTGGATGTTAAGCCATTAGTGACTCTATTCCAGCATTCCAGCAACTGGCTGTCGCCAGCCTCTAAGAACAGAACAAGGGCATCCCACCACACCAGGGGAAAAGGCATCAGGAGGGAAGTTTGCTTCTGAGGCACCCAGAGACTGTAACACCCCGACGTCACCGTGACACCCCGACGTCCCCGTACCTGCGCGTGGCAGAGGAGCCTCTGTGGTGCTGCTGCTGCTGCTGCTCGTTGTTGGTCTCCTTCACCAGATTGCCCTTACAGCAGATCACCCTTAGCTTGTCTTGGTAGGAGGAGGCCAAGTAGATCGCTCCCGAGGAGATTGCAGGCCCGAGGTACCGCGGGTTTGGTATCTCCAAGTGGGCTCGTGCCGGAGTTCTGGGTAAAATTGCAGGAAAAAGTCTTTACAGTGGCACCACAGTACCTTTTCCTGGCAAGTCCATATATTGCTGCAAAACAGGCTGTTCAAAGGAATGAAAAGAGAACAACTTACCCTAGAGAAGTTCGTGCCTGAATCTCGATCACTTCAAGGGAATTGAAGTGGGTCACGAACAGATAGGGCTCCCTGTAGGCTGGAGGAGCAGTGCAAAGGCAGGAAAAAACACAAAATACATTCTCTATTAAAAGCTTCTAAAACACAACAGCAAGCACAAGAGAGGCTGACAGTCCTGTGGGAAAACTAAGGAATACATTTTATGTAATGACACAGACACTATCACTAAGGGGGGAGATGCAAGCTTAAAGAATTGTTGCTTTGAAACTGTGTCTCAAGGACTTTACTAACCAAAGTATCATGAAAAAGGCATTAAAGCCAGACTATTAACAGAACAAAATCCCATTAGGCAGTGCAAAAGGCCTGAGGGAGCCATGCTGCCCTCATATATTCTTCACTATTTCAGAAACTTAGAGCATTGTTAAAAATTCCACTAGCCAGTTCAATCAGTGTCAGACTAGAAGCATTAAGGAAATGGAACTCTGGTTTAGTTTTCCTTAAATGCTTCTGTTTCAGAGGGTTTGCCATCTGGATCTATAATAAGCTTAAATTGTGGGGAAAAGCTCCATAGTTTCCGGAAGAATTGGGAGAGGGAAAAGGAGACAGAAGGGCTGAGTGCAGAGTACCCATTCCACAAGGATGCTTCCTGGTTTCAATAATTTCCATAATCCAAGGGAATGTCCCTCAACACCTACCAAAAGCTAAGGGCAAGCGGTTCCATTTCAGGTCATCTGTCCTACTGCGTCTTCCATAGGAATCCACAAAGACACCAAACTCTGCCAAGAGAAGTCACATCATGTCACACGAGCATCTGCCTGAATTTTATTCATTTATTTTTGAAGGTACAAAGGCAGTTGTTCCCAGGCTTTTTATCAGGGACATCTTGCAAATCCCAGAGTGCCATGAATTACTCTAAATGCCATGGAATTGGTTAGATACAGGAATACTGCCAGGCCAAAAGGTGCTGTGATTCTAGGTCTCTTTGTTCCAGCTAAACTAAGGTTATTATTTAATCTACAGTTGGGAAGGTGAGGAGACTCCTACCATTACTCACCCAAAATTACTGCTAGTGGGCTTTTGAAGGTTTGTGCATTCTCGTGACAGTATCCAAGAGGGCAACAAAAGCAGCTATACAAAAAAAATAACACCCTCTCTTATTTAATTGCCAGAAGGTTAAAAAGTCTCATCTGTCTGTGTGGAAACCAGACAAAGCCCAAGTCTGAGAGCCCCTGAACATCTTATCAAGGTAATCAAGCACCTGTTTGCACTTAGCACACTGCCTGCAGTCCTTCCCTCAGGCACAGAAATCTACATGCAGCAACTGGTTCACAGGCATGGAGAACTTCTAAGCCAAAGCAGATCATCCAAAATTCAACAGCATTTGGGTACCTTCTCCAGCTCAGAGAACAGGAATAGTGCAATACCTGCACAGCCATCCACCACTTACCGTGGAAACACAGCAGATACTCCTCCCTCTGCCCTGCTGGGTTCACTTGGATGATACTGACTGGAAAACTGTTGGTGGAAGCAGCAAACACAGCAGAGGCCAAAGTGTGGTCATTTTTATCCAAAAACTCTGCAAAGAGAATGGAGAAAAACACCTTGATTTGCACCAACTTTTCTTCCTAAACTGCTTTTGAAAAGCCCTACAAAAGAACCTGTGGAGCCACTTAATTCCTGAGAAATGCTCTATCTCCTACCCTCCAGTGTGTACTGCTTCATCTCAATTTCATAGAACTTGTTGGTTCCAATGATGATGCTGTAAGTGGTCAAATGGATGCAGCTGCAAGGCTCAGAGGTTTCAATCTCCTGGAAGAAAGGACAGTATGGACAGGTGTTAGTTCCCTGTACCAGCGTACAGCTAACACTTAGTCTGGAAGGTTGTATATTGCTACATTTATCTTTACAAGAGAGAGAGAGATGGCAACCTCAAAGACTCTAACAGTCTCTCAAAAGCACGTGGACAAAAACTCTTGCTAGAAGAAAGTTTTGTTTTGTTAAAAGTGATGCTTGAATGTAGACTTGCATACGAACTTGCCTCGAGGTGCTAACCCTAACAAGATCCTCTTCCTTTTGTAAGAATATACTGTTCCGGAAGATGTTCTTCTGCTCTGCAGCTCAGTTTTCTGGAGCAGTAGTGAGCAGCTCCCTGTTTACAGTAGGTCACAGCCAACCTTCCTTCCTTCTCTGTACATGACAAGAGATGTCGTTCACCAAGACCTGCCTTGTGACTGAAGAGCTGGGATGGCTCTGCAGGTTAGCCTAACACACAGATCCCCAGATCTTCTGAGGACAAGATTCCTTGCATAAATCCTACTTTATCTGGAAATTTAGTTGGCAGAAAAGAAAAGCATATTCTGGGCTTGCTGCCACCTTGTTAGGATCTAAATTCAGTTGTCTGGATTAGCGGAGATAAGGAAAACCTGCCCTCTAAAACACGCCTTTGCGTGTTCTGCATGCAAGCCCTTGTCAGAGGAAGGGCTGTACCCCCTCAGTGTTCCCTGCCATGAGCAGGAGTTGATATCAGCTACAATGCTTGCAGACATTCCAGGTTTGCTGGCATCCACGTTGCTTGTGCCAAGATCTCCATCATTCCTGCCTTTCCTCCTGAGGAGGCCAGATCTGCGTGACTGTGCCCACTGCTTCCCTCCAGCAGTGCCCATGGAGCACTCAGGGATAACAGCCTCAGTCACACTGGAAAACGAACTGGTGCCTTCAAAGTCACCTGCAGAACCTCCCAGGGAGGTGTAGTTTGACTGGAACATCTTTAATTTGTGAACAGGAAAGGACATGAGTTTCTGGGTGCCAGCCTGTTTTAAGGCAGGTGGCGTTTAAACTTTTTGTCCTGAGGAGAGATCTCTGAGGGTATGATTACAGCTCAGTCCCATATCTCAAAAAATCATAGTTCTGTTCTGCATCTCTCCAAAAATGCCAACTCTTATTAAAGGAAATTGCTGCCTACTCCACTTTGAGTCAGTGCACGGTGCAATTTGTTATCATTTTAGCCGGCAAACAAATTTTCTCATGCACACGGAAAGGTTTTAGATGTTTGCTCCAAAGCAAATGCTTAGAGCACTATGAGAATTACCTTAACTACTGCAGGGAGTTACTCAACTCACCTTTCTGATACAGAACTTGCTCAAGCTCTCGTTGTATCGCAGAACCACCACTTTATTGGGCATGGCTGCACAGATACAAAGACTGTTCTCAACCTGTAAGGAAGATAACAAGCATAGTTCAGGATGGCAATAAAATAAATTTTATTGCTGAGCGTGTGAAACAGATCCGAGAACCTCTTTCCATAAAGAGAACTTTGCAGAGATAAGAAGGTACATTTTTTAAATAGGGTAATTATTGTGAATTCATGAAATAATGAAAAGCCTCTTCACATTCTCAAAAAAGAACGTGAATTTAAATGGCTTCTATGATTTCTTTTATGCTTGAAAGACGTTAATAAAAAATTAGGAGGTTTTCCACAGAAAAGGGAGTGAAAAATTGAAATAGGTTAGGTCTACATTTTAACCCCCGAAATTTATCTTAAGCATCACTTTGAAATGAGTGGTGTTCAGTTTGTTACCAAAGTAGTCCATAGAAGTAATTGTTAATAAGAATTTTTGCTGTGGTTAAATGCTCCATACTAAAACCAGTAATCTGTGTGAATGTCTAGAATTAAAGTGACACAAAGACCTAAGGAAATTTGCTAGCCTGGAAGCATGACACTCAAGAACAAAGAGTGGATAGAATTCACTAATTAAAAACCTCAAATATGTAGTCAGTAGTGAACAGGCAGTAGTGCCAGGCTATGCTGGATTTCTCACTATCCAGCAGTTTAGGCTATACCATTGTGGCACCCTGACTGAATCGATCCACATTAGCAGCAGATCCCCCATTCTGTCTCCAGCTCAGCCTCTCAGCCCATACATTCTTCTTAGTCGATGAAAAATATTCAAAACAAGAATATAGACCTTGGATGTGTTGCCAGTGGAATAAAGATGCTGATTTGTTTAATATTAAACTCAGAGCAGTCTAAGGGGTGGTCTGGGGGCTTGAGGGAGCTGTAACTTACTTTGCCAGCAGCAAAAAGGTGACATCCTTTGACAGCCTCAAAGACATTTGGTGAGACATCGGGCTGGGCTGGGAGGTGAGACTGGGCTAGAGACTGCTTCACTTTCTTTACATCAACAAGACACAGAGCCCTTTCTTCTCCTGGGGAAAAAAAAAAAAAAAGTTGCATTTCATCAAGGGAGAACTCCCTATTCTCTACAAAAGTCTTACCTAAGCAGCAGCTCATTGTTACAGGCTGTTACTGTGGAAACAGTCACAAGGTACCATGTAGAATTCATTCCATATTATTCCTATTCAAACTGAATCAGAAAACTTACAAAAACCCAACCCCACAACAGGCAGTAAATCCACCAGGAGAACAACCATTCCCTGCGTGGATTATTAGTGTTGCTGAAGTCTAGCAGAACACAGTAATTGTGGCCTCATTAAGACACTATTCAAAATTAGCCAGGAAGTTTTATTTTGCCCTTCAGAACTTCTTCAAGTACAAGATGTTTTAATCACTCTGTGCCAACAGAACTGGCAAGGGATTTCCAAGAACTGCCCTAATGAATTGCATTACAGCCCAAGGCCAATTCCTCTCAGAAGTCCAGTGACAGACTAACACAGTCTTCTCATTATGTGTGAGATTTGCTTTGTTCTCTACCACCCTGACACAAATAAACCATGGACATCTTAAATCCTTACCAGGAAAAAAACACAAAACAAGCAGAACAAGAGAGATTTTGTTTTTCATTCCCTACAAATGTCATATAGACACTTGATAATTTGGGCTTTCAGATGAAGATACATCCTAATGTTCAGCATGCCTACATCCGTGTGGGAAGGATTATCTCTGGAAAACCACAGATGGAGAGATTAAAGCTGGTGTTCCTTTCACAAAGAAATCTTAAATCATGACGAGAGTCCCAGCTTTGTTACAGGGCAAGAGAGGATAAGAGCTGGCCCTATGCTCCAGTGATCACATAGTGGTCCTCAAATAGTTAATTACATTTAAAAGGTTGTGCAATAATTAGGAAGAGATGTTCACTGATTAGCTCAACACTTTTTAAATTGAACTTAAAATGGCAAGTGACCTCTAACCTGGAAATGTTTTGTCTCTGGTTCTTCCCTCCCTCAGCTCTGAAATCACTTTCTCATGAAGGTTTAACTGAGCCCTCATTCACATAATCCCTTACCAGCCAGCCTCAGACAAGACTGTGTTAACCACAGCAAGCCATTCCTGACAATTTGCTGATAAAAACCAGACAAAAGCCTGGAACAAATCCAAAGGCAAGCAGGACCTGGCAGCAGAAAGCCACTGCAGGGCCAGTGGGAACACACAGCCCTGTACCTGCTATCATGAGCAGCTTCTCCAGATCCTTGATGAGGTGAATTTGGAAGACAGCACCCATTCCCGGGATGTGCGTTAAGGAATTCTTCAGTACATTCAGGGCATAGAGACCTTCTTCTGCACCCACCAGTACTACCTACAACGAGAAAAACCAGCACTACGTGAGGGGAACAAGGAGTGCTCCAAGAGCAACTTGGGTGAGACTTTCTAGCAGTGAAGAGAAAAATCAAACCCACAAACAAGTGCATAATTACACCTATTGCCATCAAGATACCTTTTCCCTGAAACAATTATCCACTACTGAGGAAGACCCAAGTGAACATGACCATTACCTGGTCACTGAAGGGCATTGTGCAATTTATATCCAAACGGTCTTCACCCTCCAGCTTCAGCAGGGAGTTCCCCAGCAGTTTCTGCAAATGACAAAAATATTGTTTTTCTTGTTGAGTTAATCTTCTCTTTATCTGTGAATACTGTAACAATGTAAGGTTATCATTTCAGACAGGCAAAGATCCTGGCACAGATTTCTTTTTCTCAGAAAGCTAAAAGTTGCAGGGATGCCTCCTACAGAAGAATTAGTAAACTTTTATCTACCTTAAACACAGTAAGGCAAACTGATCAGAATTATCCTAAATTCACTGTTGTCTCTATCCTTTGCATTTTCCCCAACCTCCTACAACAGAGCAGTGGAATTTTCCAAGGGGAAGGATTAAAGAAAAGTATAAATGTTGGTGGGAGCATGTATTTTTCTCAGAGACAAAAGAAATGTGAGCCTGAGAAAAAAAAGAGGATTTCCTGCTAGTCAGATATTCCCTACCTCCAGGGCTAACACTCTCTTATGCAATGCTATAGAATCCAACCTCCCTTTACCAGAAAACAGAGAGTCATCAGTGTAACAATGTGAGAAAGGCTATCCAAAATCTAAACGAATCTGTTTAATCTCTTATGAGGAATAAAACAAACTAAAAAGCACACACCCACACACATCTCCCCCCGGTAAGAAACATAAAACCTCTGACTCTCTAAGAATGGGAGGGGAGGGAGTTTTTGCTTCTTTAAAGGTTTGCTCATTCCATGTGGTACCTTATGAGATTGGATTTTAACCATGTCCTAACTGCTCTTCCTTCCTCTGCTAGAATTACAGAGATATTTTGGGATCCTCTTACTACATTCCCCAAGTCTGAAGAAGGGTATTGTAATACACAGCATCAATCTCACAGTGAACTGGCTCCTGGTGCTCAATTCATAAAGCAGAAGCAATAACTTACCTTCAGTTAAACCTCAGTATGTCAAATACCGAAAAAATATTTTTCAAAACTCTGCTCCCTCCCAGAATATTTTATTATTAAATGAAACTTTTATACTCACAGCATCAGCCTCAGCTTTTTCTCTGGAAACTCTCCCACCTGCCACTATTGATTCCAGTGCTGTGACCCAGCGCTGTTTGTCAGGGAAGCTGGGTGCTAACAGGTAGAGTGTTCTACCAGGCCAGCAAGTGGTGTGTGGATGAGACTCCAATTTTAGGATATATGGCACATCTGAGATGTTATATAGATAGAATAAGACTTAGATTAGTTTTTGGAATATTGTCAGTGGACTTAAAATCAACACCTTTCAGCTTCATTGGAGAGAAGTTGTATTTATCATGACGTACCATGGCAATTTACACATTGGTTTCTCCTTTACAGGTCCTGCACAGGCTAGCTACTTACACCTAAATATCAGCTGGATGTATGCAATCCATACATACAAGGCTGTCTTTAACTAAACAAAAATAATTTCTTGCCTTTTGTTCAAAAGAGAAAGAAATCCCATTGTGGAAAATAAACCCAAACCAAAACCAGCCACTTGACTAAAGTTTTCCCTGTACTGATTAAGAAAAATCTGTAAAAATTGGTTATGGAAACCTTTGTTTTTAACAGTCTGTATCCTTTAATGTAACAGTCAAGACATACAGAATCTTATCCATCAGTTCTATTCCGTACATACAAATCAACACATCAACAGTTTTTCATAATAAGAGACTGTATACACCCCACAGCATTTCTAAGTTAATGGCTTTCTGGTCAGAGCACAATGGTGGCAGAAGTTATGATACATCACAGTAATGGAGAAGAAATTTAAATAAACCGAGTGTTTATGCTACAAATCTCTTAAAATTTACTTCCATTTGGGTTGGTGACTATATTAACCACAGTTCTACCACGACAGAAGCAACAGCCTGGGTGTAACTAGATCTGGAGTGCTGAGCTATTCCCCTAATTCAGATGGAGGCAAATTACAGCGTTACAGAATGAAAGCTTGAGGGAGAAAATTCTGTTCAGCCAAACAAGGCTAACTGATGGCAAGCCAGATGAAATCCATTTGACCTCATCTACGTAAGATTCTCACCTGTCTTTGCTGTATTGGTAAGCTCAGTAGCTCCTACAGCTCCATGAACAGTTACATCACCATCAGGGAGGCAGAGCTCAAATTCCTCCAGAGGCCTCTGTCCAGCTGCAGGAGAATGGGGAGACAGATTAGGAATGGACATACAGGTAGCAAGAAAATAACTGTGACAGCAAAAGCAAGTGGATGCACACTGGATGTTTTCATAGGATTATTATGACATGCCAGCTAATACAATGGTTAAGGATGTAGGAAAAAAAAAAATGTTGCCTTATCACTGAAGATTTAGCTAAATTTGGTACAGGCATAGCAAACAGTAAAAATCTTCAAGCCTCTCAACTCACCAAACAATATCTGAAGATTAAAAAATATGTTCTTGCTAGAAATTCTAATTTACCTTCTCTTGCTTCTGCATCGTAAATGAGCACTTTGGTTCCTTCCAGGACAATATACTTCCTGTCCCAGCCCTGTTGCCCACGTTTATTATTCCTGAGGAAAATAAGCACAAAGCCATGTTGGACTTTCTGCTTGGATTCTACATAAAGCAAGCATGCAACTCCCATAAAAGAGGAATTTCAGTGGTAGCAATTGTAATTATAGTGGTGGTAATTGTAATGCCCATGTAATGGGCCTGTACCAATAATCTCATTATAAGAGCTAGGATAATATAAGGCCAAATATTTCAGCACCTGACACAGCACCAAGATTCCTGTTTATACCTTGGCACTTTCATCCACCCTTCAAGACGCAGACTGGTGCTTGGCTCCTTCAGCTGCAGGCCAGGGGAATTCATCTTATCCCGGCAGAACGCTTCCGAGAAGTGCGTGGCATATTCTGCTGGCAGCCCACAAGTAGCTGGCAAGCAAGTTGAGCATTTTGGGTGACACATCACCTGGCATTCTGACAAGAGGACAGGGAAAAACTTCTGTTAAATGACAAAAAAAAAGAAAAAATCATGACGCAGCTGCCTCAACTTCTAACACACAAATCCCAGCTTCTCCAAGGTTCCCCTTCCACTCCAAACCATCAGATGCTTTCTGATGTAGAATGTTTGCACCAAGTAGTTTCAGAGTCTTCACACTTGGTCGTTTCTTTCCCTGCTCTAGATGGCTGAAGCCTTTCCCTCCCCCTGAGCTGTGCTGTGTTTTGCCCTTACCCAGACACTTGGAGGCCTGCCTGCCGAAGTGCACGGTGTCCAGGCACACGGCGCACTTGGTCGCCCTCATGTTCAGCCCCACGTTGAAGCGATGGGGGATGTTGTGGTGCATCCGCTCTTTCAGGCGCCGGCTGTACTCTGCAAGGGACAAAACTCATCAGCAGGGTAAAAGCTAACTAACTAAAGAGATGGCATCGGCATAGAAAAACAGCAGCAGGAGCTGAGCAGGAGCCTACCCTCTGGTGTGGAGGATTCCTTCCTGCGGCTGGACGGTGGAGCCAGCAGACTGATGGGCGTGGGCTGGTGCTCTGGGGAGCGCACTATGGCAGACATGATGATCTGCTGCCTGGCTGTGGCCGGGGTGGAGGGGTGAGGGTGGTCGGATATTTTCCGATGAGCAGCTACAGACAAGACAAACGCCCCTGGTTAACATGACCAACGTGGCACTCTGGTTCCTAGCAGGGCTCTGCGTGACCAGCCTGCAGTTACTGCCCACAGAATAAAGCGTAGCCTTATTGTAACTTCACAGCAGTGGTAATAATTAAACCACATACATTACTGCTAGAGTGGCACACAATTAAAGGAACATTT
Organism: Callaeas wilsoni; assembly: GCA_013398955.1. NCBI lineage: Eukaryota > Metazoa > Chordata > Aves > Passeriformes > Callaeidae > Callaeas > Callaeas wilsoni. Next base: position 73,799 of record VWPU01000247.1, on the reverse strand, counting down.
GCAGACCAAAAATGTGTGCCTCCTTCCAGATTCACCTTTTCTGTTAACTCCTACCTTCTTCACGAGCAGATCTGAGCTCAATGCGTGTTTTCTGTAGAGCCTCCTCCAGCTCAGCAGAACGAGCCTTCTCCTTCTCCAGTGCCACTTTCAGCTCATTGTATTGCAGGGGAACCTGTGTGGGTAAAGAAGGGTCCTCTTTCCGCCGACTAAACAGGCCCTAGCAACAGAAACACACAGACAACTCCTAACTCCTAGCAAGAGATGGCTTAAACTAGGCAAAGTGACACTAGCTAGTGGCAGTCCGGCCAGAGGGCCTAATGGCAATTCTGTTATGTGTAAGGATGGATTTTTAGTTCATATTGGCACTGGAGAGAAAAATGTCAAGATAAGGATTAATTTAAAGAGGGACGTACATTACCTGTTAGTACTCACACCTGGAGTTTCCGAAAGCATCTAAACAGAGGATCTCAAAATACGTGGTTAAAATTAAATTACTTCATTCAAAATGACAGAACAGCTCATGACAAAGATGTGACACAAGTCACGTCGCCTGACTAATCAGTCCTATGCTGTGACTACAGGACAACCACTCTTGATACACAATAGGTTCATACACCTATACATACTTACCATTAAAAAAACATGCTTAAAATTCTGTATTCCTACAGCCTCACTGAGGTGTAGCTACTGGGTTGTAACCTAAATGTTGCAGGAATAACAAAATACCAGAAAAGCCACAAAGAACGCATTCTGCCTAGTAAAGTTTGTGTTCAGCAACTCAGAATGGTCTTAAATGAGGACAACATTTTGTTACACAAAGAAAGAAAACAGCAAATTAAGAATACACAGCACGTAACTAATTACAAAACCATTTAATTCCATGCCTCTCAAACCTTTTTCACCCACCTTTTTCTTTTTTGCTGGTTGGTCCATCTTTGCCTGCAGGAAATCAATGAGTTTAGTTTGCTGAGAAATAGTGCCCTCCATTTTCACTTTTTCATGGGAATAGAGAACCTGTGAATCACACACAGATGTAAGAAATTTCATCTTAACAGAAGAAACAAATAATTCAATAGCAAAACAGAGCTAAAAAATACAGTAAAGAAAGTGTCACACAAACTGTACATCACATCCTGAAGCCTCACAGGGAACGAGGCAGAGCACTGCCCTGCTTCCTCACCCTCACCTGAATGTTTTCCAGCTGATATTCCAGGTCACTTCTTTCAGTCTTCAGAAGATCTGCTCGGTCCAGAGCCTCTTGCAGACCTTGAGTCAGGCGGAAGATGTGATTCTTCTGCAGATCCATTTGCTGCTGCAGCTTTGCCTGCTGTTAAAAGGAAAACAAAGGCCAGTGTTTTGGGTTTGTTGTCTTTTTGTTTGTAAATAAAAGCTATTAAATGTTATCACTCCTTGTAAAATAATCATCATTGCAGAACTTATAAATAAACACACAATTATTTAAAAGCTGGAAAATTACAATATTCTCAGATTCCTTTCTTTTCAGAATGCATTGTGACTAAACAAGCATTTCTGTGTAGGGTATTTATATTAATCTGTAGCAACCATTTTCTCAAGCTCTCTGTACAATCACCAGAAGCCATCTCAGGACTTTATAAAAATAAGTTAAAACTATAATCTTTACTATAAACCAAGACAGTCATAGTCACATGAGATAAGGAAAATAACAGCCTGCTGTTTACATCTTTGTCTCCCTTTAACACCAGAAGGGGGCACATGACAAAATGCTCCTAATTCTTTCAGGATTTACTTTCTTGACAAGAAAGTCCCTGACTAGGAAAACTATGAACGATCCTATGTTACAAAGCAAGAGCCAGAAATCTTTCCTGGTGATGCATAAAGGAGTGGGTAACCTGTCAGTACCACAAGAATAATGGGAGGCTCTAATTGCCCTAACTGTTCATAACCACCCCTAAAATCCTCCTCTGGAGGCTCTTCCCCCTCCACCTAGAACTGGTTGCCTGCATTCAATTACTCCCTGATATTGTGCAGGTGTGTGACCTTGGATCCAACTCCTGTGACCCAAATTAATGATGAAAAGAGCCGTGGGAAGCCTCACCTGTGGCCCCCAGGTGTGCACCCTCAGCATGTTGGCTCCAGAGCTGGTTTTAAACTATGGCCCTTGCACCTGGCCTGGTCAGAGCTGTGCCTGGGCACAGACCTGGCCTTGCAGACCTGACCTAGGACGAGCCTCATGACTAGAGGCTTCTATAATGATCACTGGTACCTCCACCAAATCTGCCCTGCTCCTCTTGTTCAGGTACTGTGGGTCTGAGCCTGCAGGCTGCAAGGTCCTGTCCTTGCCTGGCGTGCTGTCCCCCTTGGCTGCCAGCACACCTGCCCCAAGGAGCAGTTCACTTTTACTGCTCCCTGACATGGCCACACACTTTTAAGTGAAAACACTCCCTCAACTTGATTAATCTCCCCAGTTATATAGAAGAAGGATGGATGTGTAACTCTTATTCACACAGCCTCCCCTCCTCAAGATGTGGAACCTTCTGAAGTTCTAAGATGAATCTCCAAGGTTACCTCCTCCAGAAGCCTCTGCTTGAGCTCCCTTTCTGTCTCAAGCTTCTGCTGTAAACTGCGGGCGTTCATCTCCAGCATGGCATGCTTCTTCTCCAGGTCATTGAGCTGGGAAAGAGGGCCAGAGTAACATTGAACACTAATAAATATAGTTCCACAGTCTTAAAATCCAACTTCACCACGCACATGCTAAAGAAAAATGATACAATTAGCCTTTGGTTGCTGGGGAAAACCCAGGCAAAAGACATTTTGGCTTGTTCAAATGCAGATATCAAGTTATTGAAGGACTTCATTCCAGCCATCATAGACTGCTGTCTGCTTTAGCCTTTTTCCAAGAAAATCTGAGGTCTTTGGCTTGAAGACAGAATTCTATTCTATGCCCTCCAGTCTTTTTAACTTTTCTCTATAACATCTTGAAAAAAACTGCTCAAGGCCACATTTCCAGTGATATTACTTTTAGAAAAGTATTTCATCTAATTATGAAAGCCTAGGATTGAAAGTTACTTACCTTATCAGAAAGGCTCTCTGCTTTGAGTTTTTGTTCCTTGAGTGCTTGCTGCAGGGCCAGAATCTCTGCCTTGTGCTCCTTGACAGCCAGTTCTACCACCTGGCGAGACTCAGTAATACGCTGATCTGCTCTCACTCTGCATTAAAATGGAAAATAATGTTACCTAACTCCTTGCAGGCTTGACCTCTCCCTAGCAGGCAGTGGCATCAATAACTCTTTCAGGGGTTGCCTCAAATTCAAGATGTTACTTTAGAAAGCCAGACTGTTTGCTGCAACACTTGTATTTTATATAACCCTGTTCCTGCCCCTGCTAGAACTACAGCCTTAAAAATTTCAAGACCCCACAGGAACAGTCAGGAGCAAAGACTATTTTTCCATAAAATAAAATAGAAGATAATAAATCAAGATATTTTAGAAATTGCAATGATAAATACCACTCCCCTTGAATCGTTCACTTGCAAAGAAACAAAAGGAACAATATCAGTGATGACTATTAACTAATAAACCATTTTTAGAACTACCTCACAAGATTTTATATTTAGCTCCAACTCCCATATCCTATGCTAAATATAATTTTTGTACGAGCTTCTATACAGCATTTTCATAAAAGTTAATAAAAGGGAAGGAAGGGAGAGAAACCTGCTCTGTTTCTCAGTATCCAGCATCCTCTGCAGCTCTCTAACTCGACATTCAAACTGGGACTTCTCATCCCCTAGAACATTTCTCCATGCTTCCCACTGGCGCTCTTTCTCCAGGAGTTCATCATTCAGGGCCTCCAAGTCCATTACTTGCTCTTCCAGCATCGTACATGTTGTCTTCAAGGCCTCCATAGTCTAAAAATAAATCCTCCTATCAATTCTCACATCCCACATCAAGCGTGCACTTTCAGCTTCAGCCTCACCATTTCGATTACAGTACATGCAAATCGGCCGCAAGCAGGAGCTGGGAAATCACAGCCCATTTATTTCAAGGCTCCTGTACATTCACTTGTGACCCCTGGTAATGTCAGGTCGATCTCATTATGAGCATTTCGAGATTTCCAGGGTCACAAAATTAAAATGAGTAATTCTAAATGACAATGCCTTCAGAGCGTGAGATTGCTAAATAAAATTGTGTAAAAACATGATGGGAAATACCAAAAATTTCCATTCACTCAACCGCCCTGGGAAGGAAGGCTTAAATGCCACTTCCCTGGGAAGCATCGTCCTTTCTTATGGGTTTTCAGGTGTAAAAGGAGTTTTTGCCAGCTCCCACAAAGAGCTCCTGACCCAGACTTAGAGAGCCTTACTTGTTTCTGGCTGGTCAGCTGCATCTCCCTCTCAGTGATCTCTCGGCGGAGATGATCGACTTCACTCCGCAACTGGACAACCTCGTCGTTGGCCCCTGAGGCCTCGTCGAGTTGTTTGGACAGGAAGAAATTCTGGTTGTTCAGCTCTGCATTGTCTTCAGTGAGCTGGTTCAGCTGCTCTTCCAAATCCGAAATCACCTGGAAAGGAAAATAAGTTACATGTGAGTGAGCACAGGTGTTTGAAAAAGCGTTCTCACACAGAATTATTTATTGCCAAGCTTTTACATTTTTTCTAATTCAAATAAAAGGGCAGTACTATAGTGGTAGATATTCGTGCATAGGGATGTGCTTGGATTAGGAGTAGAGTTTTGTGTCTTAGACAAAATAGCTTGGTTTTTTAAATGTGGTTCAGAGCATAAATATGCTGCAATGTAATTTATTATTTGAGAGACCTGTCATAGCTAAAGCACTGGATTGGGAGCCAGGAGTTCTGGCTGGATTCTCAGCTCTGCTGCTGATTTACAGTGACCTTTTGCCAAAGCACTTTACTTTTTTTTTGCCTCAATCTCCCCTAAGTGCAATGAGGCTAATTACTCTCAAAAAGGCTTTCAAAGTGTTGAAAAAAACAGACCAAGAAGTGCAGTGGAGGCAGTGCAACTTGATGGATATCTCTGCGAATTGTTTATGTTATTTTATGTAACACTGGGTGTAACCAGAAAAGGCAGAAAAATGTTGAGAAATACATTCTATCAAAGTCACAGCATTATGGATGGCAGCTGGGGACACGTGAGGGAAGAAACCACTGTGGTAACACAACACAGAAAATCAGTGAAAAGCAAAAACTCAACAAGGCCTTTGCCGAAGTGGAGCATCCATTTGTTTAATCAGCAGTACAGTAAAAGGTTTAAACTACAGTCCCCTCCAACTGAAAGACAAATTTAAACAACAGTGGACCATTTTCACACTTGGTTTTTATGAATGAAAGGCCTGAACCCTGGGTGGATGAATATGCACCTCCTCCTAACTCAAAGGCAACATTGCCACAACAGAAGAGAAAGAAACCTCAGCATAGTCTTGAAATCAGCTTAATAAAAAGAATTTCAGAAACTGGTAAACTCTATACAATTCACATTCAACTCTTAAAAATATGTTCTAGAGGCTCTTTTGCCTGGATGTCAAAGAAAAGTGAATAAGATACTTCATTAAATGGGAAAAAAATAAAATCTCAGAGCACAGTTGGCCACACATTCAAATTTAAATGTTCCAATTTCCTACACAAGCCAAGGACTTAAATATCTAAAGCAGTACAGGATAGAGCACACAGCTCTTCTCAGCTCTCTGGAAAGATGACAACCATCTCTTTTTGAAGAATCTGTAATGCATATTTTGGCAGCCTTTTACCATGCCTCTCCTAGATCTAATTTAACAGTATTTGGTTTTTCAGCTGTGAGCAGAAAAAGTCCAACAGCCATTACTCCCTGCTGGGTGAAGGGGAGTTCCTGCCACCCATATGCTCAGGGTCAAATCAAGATGATTCACATTTCAAAACACAACATTTCTGAAGAAATATGATCATGTGCTTGTTTCTGAGCACTCTCACTGCCCTATTCAAAATACACATTTTCCTCTGCATTGTTCGCATCAAGCTTTGAGAGGGGGCAGCCTGTGTCGTAAGGACATGTTAGTGCCTATATTGCTACAAGAATAAGAACTTAGATGTGTTTATACAAACAAAAAGGAGCAAAAGAACATTTGTTTTTACAGTGTTTTACCTACTGCTCTTACAACAGCTGAGATCTCTACTAACTGCCAGACAACAAACTCACTTTTTCTTCCATTTGTTTTAATTTTATGTTTAACCACACCATGTATCTAGGCAGTTTCACGATATATTTTATACATTCATGGTTTCGTCCACATCTATTTTATATACTAGCACAAATAATTTCTATTAAAAAATATTAAGCTAGTTTTGAAATACAAGAAAGCAGAGATGGGGGAAACACAAAATGGATAAAGTAATATGCAGAGTTAGTATGTCCAACTACTTAATTAATTATTAAAACTGGCTGTATTTCAAGTTGATTTTATTCCTTAAGGGCTGGAAGTTAAGCTCCCATTTTCTTTTATTCTAGGTTCTGAGATTTTGACTTCTTTCCCTGAATACAACCAAAATTAAACCAGATCATATTATATTTCACTGCTATATTTTATCTAGTGGGATATTTCTGGAAAACTTCAGACAAGTAACAAAGCAGTTAAGAAAGAAGGGCTCCAGAAGATGTGACATGATCTCTTTCCTTCTTCTAACAGAGTATTTACTGCCAATTCCAAAATGCCTTGGCTGAAATTCCAAATATATTATAACCTATATAATGTAATCTAGATAGATAGATAGATTTAAATTTTTTTTTAACAAGAGCAAATTTGTTCCTCTTGGTGCAATCTTCCATTTTTCATGGGGAAAGGGGATGTTTGTTAACACATCCAATAGCTATCTCCAGCTATGTATAACCCAACAGGATGAGAGAGTTTATTAACACTATAAAGCCTAAAGGGGAATGGGTAATACTGACACAGGAAAATGAGATGTGGTGTGATATAAATGCCTGTCCTGGGGATCAACAAAAAAGAGAACACAGGTCAAAAAAACCCCACATTTAATTGGAAATGTTGTCTTAGGCATACATACATATATACAACCTATACCAGAATCCTGTACCTGGAAAGAGTTGATACCTCTAGATATTTTTCTTTTTGGTTAAGGAAATCCCCAGGCAAAAAAGCCCAAACAAACCAACTAACCCTGAGCTATTCTAGGTAAGTGTGAAGTATATTAAAGAAAAGTCAGTAAGAAAATGCTATTATATCCTTTAGAAACCCATAATACAGTTAGAAAAATCTTCACATTTTAAGTTCATAAATTAACCAAACACTTGAAACCTTGGAAAAGCAATTCTAGACAGCCACTGTATCTGTGCAACTGCATCACCACTCACAGGGAAACTGGAATTTTCTCTTCTATTTATGCACATCTTCATCACAACTAATCCATAAAACAGAGATATCATCTAACTACACAGATTGTTCACTGCACAGCACATCTAAGCACACAGCTTATCTTTATACTGATGCAGAGGACTGTATCTCATTTTTAAATATTGCAGAGCAACCCAAGCATAGCAGCTCCTCAGCAGAAGGGGCCATATCCAGCATAATTCCCTCCCCACTGAGGAGTCTGAGGAAAGCAAAGTGCTCCTCCAGTGAGGCTGAGCAGATTCACAGCTGTTACCCCTGGTCCTACAAACCTCTCCAGCCACGGATCAAATCAAATACCAGAGCAACAAACACTCGGGGCCAGGATGATTTGGGTTGTGTATCAGACAAAATGTACTGAATTTAATCCATATGCTTCACATATCAAAACCACAGGCACAATAATGAGGAAAAGGAGAAAATTAAGGAGTTTTATTCATATACTAGGAACTGCACCTTGCAAACTTCTCCATACCCTATTCCTTTGTAGAGCTGTCTCAGTTCTCAGATGCCATCAACAAACATGCAGAAAAATGCTAGGACACAGCAAGGGAAACTGTTTTGGGATGCTATCAGCAGTATCTTATTTGGAGTTTAATGTAATTCCAGACTAATAGTTTTGCTCTATCCATTTCCACTCCTCCCCATCCCCACTAATCTTTACCAGAAAGCTACCTGTCAGAAGTAAATAGGAAACAAGAAAAAGCTGTTTCTCAGCCCCAAATTATTGTGAGGAGGAAGTGAGAGCAGACATCAGACTCCATTTGTCTTTACCTACTCTCTGAGAGAAAGCTTTTCAGGCAGAGAAATCCCAGCACTGAGAGGCCCAGGCTCTCAAACAGGGCTGCAGATAGATTCTATCACTACCTGTTCCGTCAATACATAACAATGAATCCCTCACTTTCCTAACCCTAACCCCTCTGCACAGTCAGACAACATCTGTGCCTTGAAACACACCCTAAACATGGACCTCAGTCTCCAAAAACTCCTCAAAGTCTATCGTGAGGGACATTAGGAGCTGCAGCGGTAGGACAGTGCCCAGACTGCATTCCTCTCCTTCCCACACCAAGCCAGGATTAAAACACCCAGTCCCTGTGTTCCTGTCCTAGGTCCCAGAAGATGAGCTGCCTCTCCCAAACAGGAGCCTCTTCCTCAAATGACGATGATGATGTTGCCCACAGTGAAGCTCTCATTAACCTCTCTCACAGCAATGCCTGAGAAGTCTCTGATCTTTTGTCAGGCTACAAAAACTACAAAGCTCCATTTCTGCCTATAACTGGTATCTGCCACCATATTTTCTGTGAAATAGGAATCAAGGATAACCCCTTCCACCCAACAGGAACTTTACTTTTTAAAAAAACATTAACAAAGCCATATAAAAGTTTTTGCCTGGGTATTAGCCTTGTCACAGTGGGCAAGATCCCTTCACTCTGAAACACAATTGAGCACCAAAGTAACATCTTTAGATATTAATTTGGAAGCTCACAAGAACACAGATTATTCTGGTATGCCAACTCATCGAGCCAATGTGGAATCAGTATCCTAGACAGAATTCAGCAGGAATTCACACAACTAAAATTGTACACGTCTGATGGCTCACAAATTTAATGCCTCAATATCCAATCTCTTGCACAAGTGCAGATCAAGCCTGTTAATGCCTAAGATTGGAACACAAGATTATGACAAAAGAAACTCAAGAAGGGAAGATAAACCTTGTTTTATTGGACAAAACTTGAATAAATGGAAAGGCAATATCCAATTAGTAATAAGAAATGCCACTCATTGCTAGAGTAAAAGCAACAGCCTGTACCTGAAAAACCCAGAAGATTCAGATGGTGGTTTTCTAGAATTTTACTAAGCTGAGTAAAAGGATTTTATAGGACTTTCCTGCTAAATATTTAAAGACTTTACTGCCTGCTTACTGGAAGTTTTCTTTTGGAAACAATTCTATTATTGTTTAGATAACTTAGTTGTATTTTTAACTTTAAACATGTTGGTAATCTGAGAATAAGCCATAATTCTGAGGCATCTGGAAACAACTGACAAATGTGTAAATTTTCCTATTTAAGAATGCCTTTTCTTTCTAGATCTTTCTTTGACTGCCTGGAAAATACTTTTAACACTCAAATGGACCAATTATTTCATAGAATAAATGTAGGGAACTAGTTCTTCTCCCTCAACAGATTTGCTGGATGAGCTATCATTGTGAGAAGGTTGTGATAAGATATGACTCTGTGTGTGCCCACCAGCACGTGTGTGTACAGCAGGTACCACAAGTTACAATTTTTGTTGTAATTTTACATCTTATTATTACTTGCTCAACTGAGCAACAGAGAAAGCATGAAAAAAGAGAACCTAAAAATGCCTCCTTGGTCAAAAGGAAGAACAAGTGTGCAATGAGGATACAAGGAAAGCAGACACAGCCTTCTCTACAATCAGAAGCTGTGACCTTTGAGAAGCTAGAGAAACAGGAACAATATCAAAGAAAGTAGATTAAGTATTTTTATTTATCTTTTGAAGACCACGAAAGTACTGAAGTAATTCAATTTTTCAATATTTTTTTCCTGTCTAATCTTATTTTCATAATTCTTAGGCTGTTTGGGGCTTCTCAATAAGATCAAATAAAAAGTAATTCCCTACCAAAGTTTGCCAGACTAGTTCAAGGAGTTTGTGTCAGCTTAAAAAGGATGTCTCTTGAGAACTTCCTGAAAGAATAAATCCATCCTTTATCATGCTGTATAAGTAGCAGCACATTACAATTATTCCCTTGAAGTGCTGTTGGATTTTAAAAGGAGTATAAATTCTAATCACCTTCAAGTGGAATCACATGGTCACCAAAAAGCACAGCCTGCATCATACTGGTACCACCAGATAAAAATGAGTTTGAAACATCTGGTGAAAGCAGTGTAAAATAGCATTTCTTGACCCTCACTGGCAGTAGAAGATTGCCCTGATTTCCTCATTCCTCAGGCAGGATGGACAGCCAGGAGCAGTCATAACACACAACATGAAAGCATCTGTCCATGGTCAATTAAATTATACATGCGTTCTCCTGGGCTGGGAAGAGAATGTATGATGAGCATGTATTATTCATTTAGGAACTACTTAATTAATTTCTTATTGATGAGGATGTCTGATCCCACTTATGCCACTGAAGGGCCTTACAATGCACAACACTTTTAAAAGTCCTTTGAAGCTCTTGACATTCTGGAAATGTTAAGGGTGGAGCTTGTCCCCCACACTCAGAGCTGAAGTGTCACCAGATAACGAGTTCCAGCTCTGCAAGGCAGCTGACCCTGCAGTGAACACAAGCCACAGAGTTTCCACAACTGGTTTTTGCCTGCATGGAGATCACAGAAGTGTTTTCACAGAAAGCTGTCACTCTGAATGAAGGACAAGATCCAGAGCAACAGCAGATAGCTCTGGGTGTAAGATACATGATGACATAGGGAGCTAGATGTTCAATCTAAGAAAATGAGGAAGGGAGAGGAAGGGAACAGAAAGTGAATTTTCTTGCGTAGGATTTCTTTTAGACAGCAGTTAAAACACTTTGGAAAGCTGTACTTCTTCACTTCTTCATATCTAGATATTCTATGACCAGAAGAACCCTCTTGCTTAGTGCTAAAGAGCAAGTGGGGAAAACAGAATGACTCTCACGCTATAAAGATATTTCAGAAGATGAAAACTTATACATAAGAGACTTACTCCTACAGCATGAAAAATTACATTTGAGGAAATCACTGGAAGCGGGGAAACAATCAAGATAAAGTCCCAGCAATTAAGCCCTGCTTACAGTGTGGAATAGAGAGAAAAAGCCCAGAATAAGTTACAATCACTGCTGACCCAGAGGACTGTGGTCCTTATCCAACACTTGTGTAATTCATGTCACTGGAAGGCAGATACTCCCCATCAACCACCACGAACAAGTGTGAAGATAGTGTTAAACAGCAAGAATCCCTATGGATAGACAAAGCCCCTGGACATCTGTCCTGGACGGATGAAATGAATCTGAAAACATGTCAAAGACGTCAAGCAACAGAAGGTGAAAATTCAGATCCTAGAGTTCTCTCTGCTGTATGTCAATGTATTATTTGGAACCTTAACATTTCTTGTCTCTTCAAACAGTGTTAAAGTCCTCCTTAAAACCCACTCTGGCCTAGATCTACAATGCAGCTCAGGATTTGGACAGGTAGATCTTTTCTTCTTGTGAGCAGAAAAGATCTTCACCTACAGTCATTTTTTGCAGCTGCTACACCATTCTTATTAGCTGCACTGCAATGAGATATTTTAATTTACTTTCTTCTCCAAAAAGAAGAATAGTGACAATTTCATGATCAGACTAAAACCTCAAAATTGAGGTTTACCTGAAACCTAAAAGAAATCCAATCCAATCCATCCAGCTCCTACTAGCACCTTGAAGCCAGAAGTCCACATTAGGAACTAGTGTCATCAAGGATTAAATGAGGAAATTGTTTGTTTCATTATCCTTAATTTCAAAATAATTCAATGATCTGTATTTAATACTCACTGTGCAGCTATTACGAAGGGCTTCAAATTTACGCTGGATTTCATCTCTATGTGCCTAAAGGAGGTAAGAAGTTAATCATCAATTTTTCATACATTAGAATTCGAGAATGCTGTTGCTAAACAAACTGCAGAACAATCTACCAGCAAGCAAAGTTTGGAAGGCAGATGCTGCAGGTTATGAATGCACTTTGCAGTGGCAAAGAACTGATTAGCAAAAGTCCCATCCTACTTCACCAAAATACACTTATGCTCCCAGCTCTGAACTGCTTTAGAAAAAAGTACAAGCTCAAGACTGGAATTATGTAACAGGTTCCATCTGAAATGGTCACCAGAAGACTTGTTGATCCCATGTTAACTTTTTACACTCTTGACATTTTATTTTGAGTTGGTTTTACTTCCATATCCAGATTGGTGTTTCATAGAAAATAAATACTGCATACAATTTAATGCTTGCAAAGAAAAACTATAATGATGTATAATGCAAGCTACCCCAAACAGCTCTGCCAATCTACCTGAATCCTACCATAAAGTCCCATTTAAGCCCAAGCCTCTCTAAAAAGCAGTGAAAAAACATAATAATCAATTCTTTGGAGGACAGCATCTAAAGTACAGAAAAGTTCAAACACTCATTTTAAAGAATGCAGTATTGCATGCACCATTTTATCCCCTAATTTACAAGCAAAGCATGACAAAGCAAAAAGTTCTTGTTTCAGCCTCATGGCCTCTCTCAAAATTCAAAGTGATTTAACAAGTGTCTAATGTCATGTGCTAGCTGAAAACTTAACAAACGAAAGGTTAGTGCACAAGCACATCCAGCCACCTTTCTTCATTCAAAATATTTTCCTTTGAGCCAAGAGACTAAACAGGAAGAAAAACGTTCAGCAGAAGTCAAATCATGAGAGCTTAAAAGCTATCTTACCACAACAGGCAATGTTAAGAAATAAAAGTATGTAAAAAACTCCATGACAGGAATAGCCCCAAGCCCACTGAGCTGGACTGTCTCACAGCAGCTGGCCCAGCACTACCAGTTTGCCCCATTAACTGGAGCAATAACTGAGTGAACACAGGTCATGAATATTCATCTGTTTCACCGCTGGGTAAAGATCCCAAGCGCATTGCCAGCCCCTGGCAGTGATATTGGCTGTTATGCAAAGCTTTCAGCTGGGAAGGGACTGCCTCAGTTCTGAGCAAAAAGGAACCTGATGCCATTTCTATTCAGTTATTCTTAGGCCTTGATGCTGTTGCTGCACTTGCCCAGCCTGTGCCCACTTTAGAACTGAGGGAATGGGTCTGCCATTCATCTACCCAAAGCATCAGCATAATACCAGCACCCGTGTCAGCTGAGCCCTCCTCCCCTTCCAAAAACCAGCAATGGCAGCAGTATTCGGAGCAGTTCTTTGATTAAATGCCACTGGAGCGCGAGAATGCACATTTCTAACACTTCCAAATCACAGGATTTGAAGGTCGTTAGAGGCTGCTGCTCAAGGGGGGGGTTAGCTGGTAGCAGATCAAACTCTCTACCCGCAACCCTGGGAATCTTTTGTGAAGGAAATATTTCTTAATATTTCAGTTTGCAACCATTTTTTGTGGTCAAGGGACAGCAACCAGCAGCATATAATCTAGAACTCCGTTCACAGGGGGTTGGGGTGGAAGAGGGTGGCAGGACTTGAACTTTGTTTTCCTTTCTATCACTCACACACCTCACCAGACTGCAAGACACACATGACAATTTTTAATGAAACAAGCATTGGAATAAAATTGTGTTAGAACACTCTCCCTAAGAATTTGGTGGTTTTTTTTTTTCCCCTGAGTAAGTATCCTCAAAGCAGGGTAACTGATAAGAAAAAAAAAAATCATCAAAACATTTATGACCATCAAGTACTTTCAAAGTCATGAGCTAATATTTAAACAAGTAAATCACAGAGTTAAACGCCTAACAATACCAATTTCAGATGCAACTTTCACCTCAAAACAAAAGTAATAATGCTCCTACAAGCCATCAGTCAGTTTTGGCAGCAATGAATCATTACTAGGAAGTATTCATATGGTTTAAGGTAAAATTTGACATTTTAGCCATTCACACCTCTATCAACACAAGGCCCAATCCACATCCATTTCTGAAAATTAAAAATTAAATCATATCACTTCCTTTTAACCTCTTTATGAAACATGCACCTACATAATTCTAGTGTGTATCTGCAGCTCACAGCACAAGTTTCAGGGCTCACCGTGAGGGCTTGAATCTCCTCCTCTGCCTCAGCTGTCGTCTCCTCCAGCTCGGTCTTGGCCTCGCGGAGCTGGTTCTCCAGGGCTGTCCGTGCAGCCTGCAGCCCAGTGATCTGGGATTCCCGCTCCTGCAGGGTCAGCTGCAGCTCTGTCAGCTGCCTTTTGAGCTCCAGCTTTTGCTCTTCGTGTTCTAGGCTAACCTGAAGAAAGACAAAGGAGCATCCCAATGTAAGTTACTAACAAAGACGTGACAGGCAATGTAGTCTCATTTCAGAACCCACTTTCAGATGCCATTGCTACGTCTATTCCCAAAATCACATCCTGACAGATTGCTTAGGGCACTGAGAAATCAAGGACACAGCTTTGTCTGCTCCCTAAAATCTACTGGTTTTCTTGGAAAAAGCAACCTGGCATTTTGAAACAACAAGGGCACAAGAATAGTTCCAGCTGTAACTCAAACATATCAAATACTGATGTAAAAAGTTGAAGTAGTTTGTGATGAACTTTCTTCACTGAAACCAAGAGTCTATAAGGATCTTCATTTGGGAATCTCTAGGCATATATTACATACATTTTGCAATCAACTTCCATATTTCATCTTCCCTTCAGATTCCTTTTAAAGAAACCCACCAGCTCATCTGGCTCTGGGTTTGCCTGAATGGCTTCTGATGAAGGTTTTCTTGCAGCACAAACAGGGATAAACATGTCACTCCATGGATAAGAAATGAGCAACTAGAACAGATCTCAGTGTTCAGAACCAATTCCAAACCTTAGCACCTTCTTCAGGCTCCCTGCTATCCCGAGGGAATCTGTCTGTTGTGCTGGAGATGTGTGACAAGGCTGTCAGAAACCTTGCACTGGTCTCAGTCAGCTTCTGGCCAAAGGACAGGTTGGTTGTCCAACAACCTTAGCTAAAGGTAAGATTTCAGCCTTAGCTGAAAATTAGTGGACTGAGACTGGAGAAGAATTTGTAGATCCAAACTAGTTAATACAAAACTGAAAATGAAGCACAGCTCACAGATCTTTAAAAGTGTCTATTTCCACATTACTGTTAGGTTTTCTTTCCAGAGAACTCTGAAAATGGTGCATGAAGCAGCAGGTTCCTATTTTCTTACAGCACTTCTGTTGTGTCCTTTGCTTTCTAAGCTGTAGACTCTAAGGCTACAGCTTATCTGCCTGGTCATTGTACATTGCTGGGCTATTACTCTCTACCCAGACAATATTATAAAGGTATTGTACAGACAAACATGTAAATAGAACTCTGAGAAAGCAAGATGATCTAAAACCTCAGATTCAAGATGACAAGTCCTTAATACTTACATTATCTCCTTTTAATGAGCTTTTTTTTTTAATTACTTGAGGGGAAAAGTACTGTTAGACCAAACTAAACTAACACACTTTCAAATACCACTACCACAAGTTAATTCTAGTTCTCAGTATATTCACAAAATGGGCTACATTTAAGAAAGTTTGTTGAGGGAGATTAGAGCCATGTTTTCACCTCTCTCAGCCGTGTCTCCAACTCCAGCAGGCGGTTCTTGTCAGTGTGATCCTGGTGACTCATCTTTTCCAATTGTTCTTCTAATTTTCGATTCTGGGCCTCCAACTTTCCAGCTTGTGTTTCCAAGTAGAACTTCTGTTGCCTGAGCTCTGAAATCATCTCCTCTTGGGCTTTCCTGGTAGGAGAAATGCACAAGTGACAAACTCGAAATGCCCTTAACGTATGTCCTTCCACTGGGGTGAACTAAGGAAAAACACAAGTTTCCTGTTAAGTAGAACAATTAAGTACATGGATTAAATTCTACATCCCAGCTAAAAATAAAAAATACTAGTGTATTCATCAACATAAGCCCAGAGCACTAAAATTCCATATTTGCAAGTTGCACAGACAAATGAATCTTGCAGAGGGTAATCTATAATGGTATTTAAGATACAGTTCATTCTTCTCATTTCATCAGTTCCTTGTTACGTGCTTTTCTATAGGGGAAAAATAAATTCTAAGAGTTGCTTTCTCACAATGTATTTCCATGACATCAGAGGAATCCCATGCTTTAGGATTGGGGGCAGTGTGTTTGGGGTTGTTTTGCTGGGGGCTTTTGAAAGTTGTAATGGACATAGAACTTGACCTACACTGAAGTGAAGCTTTGCTGCCTCTGATCAAAATCTTAATCCACAAACTGAACAAAAATAATTACTTGTTCTCATAAGAATTTTGAGAGCTGGCAATGATTAGTTATTATAATTTGAAATGGACACCTTCAAAAAAAAAGAAAAAAAGAAGGGTCTTTCTGCATTATTTACAGTTCCTGGAATTGTCTTATCATGCATTGGAAAATTCTGCCTCATAGAGTGCTTTCTGCTTAGAAGCCTCACAAAGCTCTACATATATTAAAGAATTAATATTTTAAGAAGTTCACTGTGAGATAAGCTGTTATTAATCCTATTCCAGAGAAATTATGTGGGTTGCCCAAGATCAAATAGGAAGACTTAACGAAACTAAAAATAGAACTAAATTCTTCTGACTCACATTTCTGTGCATTGCAAGGAAAATCACCCTTTCACCCTCTCTGTTTTTTTAATTTACCTCTACAGATTATTGTCAGCCAGAACTGTCAAATGGTGTTATTTCATTTCCTGCTGTTTACTGGGCTATCTTCTCAGGAACCTGATAATCATTGGTTTCCTCAGATACTGCTGGAACAAAAGCTTGCAGAGCTCCCCTCTCCTCTGAAGGGTTTAATCACTAGCTCTCCTCTTGATGCACGCTCAGATTAGCTGCAGCTTTTGTGGGTTCAAAACGCAGTCCAACAACAATTTATACATTTTCAACAGCCCAATTCACAAAATAAGCACAAATCCATTAACTATCTGCATGCATAATTAAGCAATTTTCTCTCAAAATGTTGCTAATTCTGTACTTTCTCCTACCAATCCTGCAAAGTTCATCGTTTGACAATATGTCTCTCAATAATCTATTTTAAATTGTATGTTAAAACATTATTATATGTTTTTCTTGTTTTCCATGGCTCTCCAGTCAAGGATACTGCTCTAAGTATCCATGCAGAGGATGCTCTAAGTCCTTAGACTCAGTTCAGCACCCATGACCGAGGCACTCAACCTTTCATATACTTCCCAGCTCCACCTTGAGACAACATTTCTGTTTTATTTTAGACTGAAGGTAAGTTGTGGCTTTTGCTGCCTCAACAAACTCCCTGGGTGATTAACTGCAGGTCATCTGGAGCATTAAGCAACCCAATTAAATTCCTCAGTTATTTCTGTGAATGTTTTTGGCTGCTCAGGCTAAAGTAACTTGCAAGATATTTGAAATGCAATTAAAATTGGAGCCATTACATATCTGGAGGCATAATGACCACAGAAAAGGAATGAAACCAAAGCAAGTCTTTGCCAAAATACATTCTGGTCTGATTCTATTCAATATTAGAAGTGAATCTATCCAAGTGCTTTCCACAAAGGCACTACCTGATGTTGGATGCAGCAGCTGATGGACCCTGAAACCTTCGTGCAAACAGCCAAGCTGGTGAATCTCTGAACTCACTAAGGGCAAATACTGTTTTAGCCCTGCCCTGCAGGATGTATCAAACAATCCATGCTTTTTCCTACTCTTGAAGTAGAACTCCTCTAAGTCATTTATGAAGGAAAAACATTGTAAGGATAAGGAACATCAGCTAAAATCCAAAGAAAAAGTTTGGGCAGACAAAAAGATCAGAAACAGAGGAATTCAAAAGCATGCAGAGAAATTCTTGGCTTAAAAATCTAGTGTTCTGCCTTGTCTTCTCGTCCATCAGGGTGTGATAGAATGTTTGTGAGTGAAGGGTGTTTAATGTTTTCAATTTCAAAACCATGTGTCAGGGGAACTGAGTAAAATATAAATCTATTAGCAATGTTTATGTTTAGAAAAGGAATGTATGCTTCTCCAGGGGTATTTTAGACACAAAATTATTAGTATTCATTTAACATATTTGGCAAACCTACACAAATCACCTGCCTTAGGAAATGCTCCAAAGTAAACACTATAATACAAACCAATTTTCCCAGTCATGTTTGAGAAAACACAAAATACACAGCGAGCCACAACTGTTTGAAGAACAAAGCATATTTTTGAAAGGCTATCACTGAAAAACAAGCAGAGAGCACAGCAGGCCTGCAAAAAAGAGCCACTTTTGCATGGTGAATCAGAGAATAATTTCAATTGGAAAAGGCTTTAAGGTCATGTTCCTGAGACCTGTTCAGCAGTGACAGCAGCTGCCACACTTACATGTTCCTCTGGGTAAAGAGGCTGCTATTTGCTGCCAGTTTGTTGGCCTCAGACAATTCCACAATTCTCTGCTCCAGTGACCTGATCTTCGAATCCATTGCATTGATCATCTGAAACACAGCAGTGAGCCTCTGAGACCGCACAACGCCAGCAGTTACGGAAATAAAGTTCCTACGAAAGTCTGAACTTTTTCCAGAAACAAAAAAGAACTAAAAGAACTCTGATCAAATGGCCAAAATGAGAGATGCAATTACTGGAGCTATTTGCAACTGCTTTCTACTGCTTTAATGTTAGGAATAAGCAACCATTATATTATCAAGGCACAAAACGAGGGGTACACAGCAAGCTGCATGGCTTTTTTTAAGGAAATATTCTTGAAGATACTCTGAATTAAAAAAACCATGTCTTTTAAAATTTGTATTAATCAGTGAATTTCCTTCAAAGCAGCTCAGCAGCTCTACAGAACCTCAAACGAGATTATCTTGCTTGAAATCAGCCTCAGAAAGCTACTCTTCAAACAGCTTTGATTTCCAGCTCAACACCACATACCGCCTTCTGTTCAGCCAGGACTTTGCATTTCTCACGTGCTTCCTCTTCATGTCTTCTGAGCATATTCTCAAGTGCTTCCTTATCTGCAAGATCCTTCTTCATCTGATTTTCCAACACCTAAATGAAGACATTTCTTTTGTCTAAATTATATCTGTTTCACTGGGCAAAGGGCAAGCAGAAAGAAAATCATCAAGATAGATTTTTTTTTGTAAGCAATTGGTCATATCTCAAACAAAATTAAATCCATGGTGCAATTGCATGAAAACCATGAAAGAGCAAACTCCAAAAAGAGCACTCGCTCAGTTATCTCTGAAGACTGAATTTAACAGTAGGATTTTATAGAGATATGGAGATACTGGAGATTTTTTCATTATTATTTTAAGTCATATAAACTGTGTTCAATAAGTGTTCCAGCCTAATGCAAGAGAAAATAGAAAAGACTCTCTACCCCAACATGTACAGCAGAAGAAGTAGGAAAGTCCCCATCCTCTGGCTGCCCCACCAACAGGGCTCACAAGTAATCTGTGAGTTCCATAGGTATGGATGGGAAGGCAGCTGAGACCACAGGAATTCTTCTAGTCAGAGACAAAAATCTAACAGAAAAACTTCTCTTTGTGGCACAAATAACTGTCATTGGGAACAGGACTGAAATAATGAATCGCTACGTTTTTCTAGAAATGCATGTTATGTATGTATGACCAGAGTTCTAAATCAGTTGTTAAACTGAAGGTCTCTTCCTTCAAAGACAAGTTTTTCAAAGGCACAAATTCTGGACACCACAGGATACTTTTTACTTTCCCAGTTACAAAAACTCCATGTCCTGTTTTATCCCTTTGAACCTCTTTCACCTGGCTTCCTGATTTCTCCTATTAAACCCTACATCATAGGGCCCCATAATACATCAATTCTCTTTTTCTTTTTATTCTTTTTCCAATGCCTATCCTCTTTTCCAGTTTTTATATCACCACTTCTTTCTCAACATCTACATCTGATCTTCCTGCTTTCTATCACTCTCCTCTCAGTACTGATAACCACATGCTCTGATCTGCCAGCAAATCTTCTTACTTCTCTTTTTTGCTTCATATTTCTCCCACAGAAATTTCTTCTCTCCTCTTCAATACTACATCCTCTAACATTTAAGTTAAAATGTAGAACTATAATACTAGATAAATGTATGAGATAAAGACTGTTTCTACTGAGAATAATTTGTTCTTAGCAATGATTCTTACAAAATGCAGTTACTGGCTGTCATACTGCAAGTTCTTTAGAAAAATCCTTAGCTAGTGCCTATACTCCTATTTGCCAGCTTGTTTTTCCTAATTTTAGATGGTGTCTATTTCTAACTGTTTGTTAATGCTACCCTGGAAAAGACAAAAACAAAGTGGGTGGTTTCTGTGGCTTCTTGGCAGATGTTCCAGCTCCAAGAAGATGGAATTTCAGAAATGGTCTACTATTTGCTGCATTTAAAACTTGCAGGTAGGCTGAGTGAACACTCATGGAAAATCAGTGGGAACTGAAAGCTTCTTCAGGGTGTGAGATCCAACAGCATTAACTAAGTATTATTAGTCAGCAAAAGTCAAGTTACAACCAACAAATGCCTTCCTGTAGTTCTGGCTTCAAATGCCACCTCTCCTAATCCAGTGCCACAGACAGATAAGGTAAATGGCAGAAAAAAATAGGAGAAAACTGATTTAGATTCCACTAAGCTCCCTCAACATTGCAGCAATGGTAACAAGAAGGCAACTCACAAGACAAAGCAATCAGCGCCTAAAGGCAACTGTTTTTCCCTGAACTCATTCTACCCACAAAAGCTTGTAGGAAGATAAGATATTTTTACTTTGAGTTTCTCCTCATAGAATTGTTCCTTCTGTTTCAGCTGCAACTCCAGATGTTGTGCTGCGATCTGAGCCTCACGGTGCTTTTCCTCCAGCTCCTAAAAGCAGCAAAAATTCATATTCAGACACAAGGACATGGTAGGTGCTGTGAGTACGTGTTACACAGGTACCAAACATTCATTCTCTTTTTTAAGGCTTCACACTATAAAAATCCCAAGTCCAGGGCTGTCATGGTAAAACAAAAAAAAAGCATTATAGACCTGAACATTATCAGCTTTGAGTTTCCATGTTGCTGCTGACCCATCTACTGCAGAGCAGGAACACTGCTAAGGACAAAGATTTCTACTTCCATGGTAAGAATCTCCACCTCCCGGTAAAATATACCCAAAGATAGGCCAAGGACATTTGGTGAAAACACATAGTTATAAACGCTTTATAGCTGCAGTGGCATCACAGGAAGTTCAGATCTATTTTTAACAAGGTCTCTCACTTGTTTTCTCACAGCAGACCTCAATAACGGGGTACTGCTGTCTGTGCTTTTCATTCTGCATTCAGAGGGGGAATAGCATTTACTTTGCTGTATTCCTTGGACAAATGTTGTCAGAAATACTATTTATAAATTGCTTCAAAAATGAAAAGTGCAGAATGCAATATATGTGGTAGAACACACTAGAATCTTTCTAGCCTCTTTTTTCACATCAGATAGTTTCAGTCATGCACAGTAAGGACTTAATCTGCATTTCAGAAATTAGATCTTTCTGCTGTCTGACTATATTATTTGGGGTATATCTATAACCACCTTTGAACAGGCCACCTCTCAAGAGCCAAGCTTACAACTTTATGCTCATTTATTGTCATATTTGCCATTCCAACAATTTCCTTAGAACAGGAGCAGGTCCAGGTCTGTCATTCACTACCACTGGGCTGACTCTTGCAAAGACAAGTTCAGGTGTTGAGGTGCATCTGGATGCCCTGTCTGCCCTCATCACTGCATAGCACAGGAAAGTTTCCTGATATTTGTTTGTGTTTTAGCATTTTGATATGCTCTTTCCTGATCTTCCTCATCTTGAAGACATTTCCTGATCTCCCTCATCCTGAAGGCTTTTTTTTTTCTCCAGTAATTGCAGTAGACCTCCTTTTCCAGAAGTGAGAATCAAAGAGGTGGTTCACCAAAAGTAGGTCATCGACAGTGCCTAGTCCCTGACACTCCTGCATGGAATGGAGATTGCTGCTTTTTGCAATTGAAATATGTCTCCCAGCAACAAGAGGGACAACTCACCTCCCCCAGAAACCCACACGTTTCAGGTCCTGGCAGAGAATCAGACAACCAGATCAGCAGCAGCTTCAAAGCTCCCAGCATCAGACTGCTCATATTGTAGCAGAAGCTTCACCAGTTCCTGCAGTGGCACTTAACAGCCAGTGTGGGCTTAAAAAGGTAATCTCTTACCATTCCTGCTCTCACTCGGTATTCTCTAAGTAGCACTTTGTTATTGGCATCACAGCAATGATCTGCACTTTCAGGCAGGGAGAAGTTATCTTCTCTAACTTGTTTCTTACTTCTTCATCAGTTCTTTACAGACAGATGAGCAGGTACTTCTGGGGTACTGCTACATGAGTGTACATGAAAACCATGCCTTTATTTAACAATTTCCACCTTATTCTATGCAATTCTGTATCTTCAACTCCCTTCTTACCTCTCTATGCCAGGAAAAATCAAAAAGGTTTGAAGAGACAACTTGAGGGAAGGTACAGGGTAGGAGTGGAGAAAAAAGAATACCAGTACCCTGTACTCCCAGATCAGTTGCAAGGGACTAGGAAAGACTCTGTAGGATTATTTCTTCAATGCTTGTTTGACTTTTCTTATAAAATACTTTTGTGCCTCTCCAGTATTCTGTCAGGACTCCATGGAAACTATCTATAAGAAGAGCTAAACATATCCCATGGTGCAAAACAATTAGTCGATATTTCTGCCTTCCCTTCCACTTTCTCCTCCACAGAGGACATAATCAAAACCAAGGAACAATACCCAAATATACACAAGAGGCTTATGAAACAATTCAAAGTTTTACACTATTTCTAAACATAAAGTTGGTTCTGTGCCCAGCACAACCATAGTCTCCCACTTACCATGCACTCGTGCTATCAAAACAATCTGAAAGGAACAGTACTACTAAAGAACTGATTCTACCTTTTCTTGACAGTGCTCAGGCATGGTGATGCTAAAGTCTATACACCCAGAACAAGCCTGGGTCATCTGTTGACTCCAAATTTTATTTTTACATTTCCATTTGGCCTTCCTCAGGTGTGTCTCAGCTTGGGATTACTACCAGCAAAATGTAATCCTTTTTTTCCTTGTCATATTGGCAACACATAGAGAAAACTCATGAGGAAGGCAAAATAAATTTAATTATTCCACTATTAAATTATGCTTTCTGTCCCAGGGAAGCAAAGGTATTAGAAACACCCTCTGTTTGATTCACTAGAGACTGACATACTAACTTGCTTTAATAGATTTAACCAGGAGACAAACAAGAAATTGCCAACAGAGAAGTTATGTGGGTGCAAATGGTTTCCCAACAAACACCTTTGGAGATGAACAGTTTGGATGACTAATTTCTCTCTGCTTCAAAATGTAAGCATTTCTAATAGATCTGACCTCTAAATTCCTCTGCAATTTACTTTAAAAGATAGATGTTTTTGTTGTTGCAGTAACCTGCCCTCAGAATGTGTTACCTCTGAAACAATCACTAGGTAAATAATTTAAATATTACTGTTGACTGAAAAGTTTTCCCACTGAGAGGACTGCAATTTTGAAGCACTATTAAGACTAAAGGCACAGGAGTGGGTTTGTAACTAGAGGTGCAAATAGTATTTGAATGCTTCAGCTTTCTCCAGTATGACTGGTACAGGAAATTAATCCCTTTATTCAACAATTTCCACCTTATTCAAAGCAATTCTACATCTTCTGATTCTTCTCTACCCCTTTCTTACAAACGCTTACACTCTAAGTTTCATTTTCACCTCTGCTCACCAGAATTTTTTCTGCCATCTGTTGAATCTGTTGAGATTTAGTTTGAATATCTTCTTTTAGGCGGTTTTCTCTTCGTTCCACAGTCTCTAATCTCTTCACTTGATTCTCCAGAGAATGGCGCCGTTCCTGCAGAGCAATTATGAGCTGCTGTTTAGGCCACCCAACTCTCCACTAGCACAAAGCAAGGAGTAGTTTCTAGACAAAACAGGCTGAAGCAGCCAATGTATGGCTGCCTTTCATATCTTGAATCCTCATCATGCCCCAAATCCCCCAGGCTAACCACGTGTCCTTATTGACTCCTCACTGAAAATAAAACCCCTCCCTTTTCCTCAAAGAAATATGTTTTTTAATTAAAAATGGATTAATGTCTAACAACACTTTCCCCTGAAGAATTACTACAGGAATACATGCTGTTTAGAGCCACCCAGGCGAGGGTTCCTAAACTAAGTCACATCCCAATAACTAATTTACTCTAGGTAGACACTCTGCACTCACCTCCGCTTCAAGCAGTTTTTTCTTCATGCTTTCATTAGAATCTTCCCGGTTCTGCAGTTTCTCCAGCTCCTTCTCAGCTCTCTCCTTTGCCTGACGGATATTCTGCAGGAGCTCAGTTGCCTCTGAGCTGGCTTTCACAGCCTGAAGGTCAAAAGAGAAGGAAAAAAGGTATTATATGAAAAGCGCACACAAAAATTTGGTGTGTGAAAGGTTCAGAACTTCAAGATGGTCAATATTCTCAATAAAACCACTACAGAACTTTGGCCTACAGGTCTAAATTAACATGTGCAGGAGTCCAAATTCTAACTTCTGCTACATCATTTTGACTTCAATTTCACAAAAAAAAATCTAGGATACACGTTTGTCTTGCCATACTGCAAGTTACTTGACTATACATCCTGAAAGTTAAGTCTACCCCCAAATTCAGCCCAAGTTCATTGAAAGAACTCACAAAATACTCTTACTAAAGGACAAGGAGAATAACCTGTTGGCACACAGATAATTCTTTGGCATTAATGCAGGTAGAAAAGGAGACAGGGGATTAAAACATGATTGTTTTGAAATATTAGAAGTACTATTTCTATGCAGTTTTGGCCTCTATATTCATGATCATTAACCCTCAAAAAAGCTCTCTCTCAGCAGGTGCCAAGTTTGAAAAGCTCAGTCAGGGGATTATTATGAGAACCCCTTTCTTTTCTGCTGAAGGATTCCACTAAGAGAAGTTCACTGACTGTTCTTATAGTGACACCTTAAGCGCCAGACTGACCACAACAGCAAACATCAGATATTCTGCACTACTTTCAGCAGATGCTGATGTTTTAATTCTGTTGTGAATCCTTATCATCCCATTTTTACTGTCAAGAACTGAACTGTTAAGTGATTAAAGCAGAGTATACTGGGAGACTAAACCAAGTCCAACTTGTGTTTTCCTTGTGAGCTAAAATCAGCTGAACGCTGTCTTCAGAAGCAAGGGACCAGCACACTGTCCAGAGCATACCCAAACAGGCCTTTAAATGAGAATTTCTCTACTCTACTCCAGTTCTGACTCAGCTTCATTTGTAAAAATAAACACTGTTGACATGTCTCAAGAGCCAAAAGCATATTGAGAGCACCAGTGATTTCAGATACCAGTTCCCACTCCCTTTTCCTTATCATCCCCCATGCTATGACTAATTCTATTTTTAAGGGTAAAACAAAGTGCATCCCTCCTCTTCATTAAGGTTTCACTGGGAAATCTTGTGAAAAACTCACTTTCACCACCCAGTCGTTACCTTTGTCAGCTTTTCCTGCAGCTCCTGGATTTTGGCCTGCTGCTCTGTATTGATCTATAGTTAGATAAAAAGATGGAGGGAAAGAGTCAAAACCAAAGAGGAAAAAATACTCTTTGCTTATGATACCATATTTGTTTTAATTTGCTTCCCAAAAATCTTGGTTTCCCCCTGTAATTCCAACACACCAAAACACTCCTTGGCAAATCCACTCCCATTTTGCTAACTTCCAGTTGATTTAATATTTTGGTTACCAAGTAGATTGTTCAGTGTGAGAACACTCAGAATTCTTTTTGCTTTTCACTTGCTGTTCTTTCTGAATAAAGAAAACTCTGATGTATCCCCAACCTGACCCCAAATTCGGATGACACATAACAGCCTGTCTTTGCCTGGCTTCTCAACACAATCTATTAAGAACAGGTTATCCAGAGACAGCTTTCTAGCAAATCAGAGAGAACAGTGAATCACACCAAGATGTCTTAAAACATAAAATTAAAGGGAGTGGGGGCTGTGAGGCCATTCATGCCACTGACTAGCCAAAGACATTCCTGGTTTCTGTGCATGACATGAAAGACCCAGGAAGCAAAGTCTAGGACACTGAAGAAACATACCTTTTCCAGTTTGGAATACAACTCTCCTGCCTCATTTTTCCCTTGATCTTTGACCTGTAACTTAAATACAAAATACATGAAAATCTCAGGAAAAGCTGGGCTTCTATCCAGTCATCACCTCATGCAATTTAAACACCAGCAGTGACACAAAGTATAAATCACATCATTCTGAGGGTACAACTGAAAAACACGTTGTGTTGGTTGTACAAACCACGCTCATCTTCGAGGGGCGCACCCACAACTCGTGTGTGCGTGTGTCAAACAGCACTAGATACTCCAGCAAGCCTCAGCTCCCTCTCCCATGAAGCCTAAACTACCTTTTGCAGTTTGTTGTGGCATTCTGCAGCTTTACGTTTGAATTCCTCAGCTGCCAGGCGGGACTCCCTCAACTCTGACTCGTAGAGATCGCTGCGCCTGCGAGCTGAGATCAGATCCTCTTCCAGCTGATTCATCATCAGCCTCATTTCTTCTACTTGAGCCTGGTATTCCTGCAGTTGGGGTGGAAGGGAAGGAGAAGGGATTACAGTTTAGAGGCAACAGGGGAAATGCTTGGAGCAGTAGATTCCAGAATACTGACTGCTGGCAAGAGATGCATTTAAGAGCATGTAGAAGAAAGGTAAAGTACAAAATAGAACAGTAAAAACTAACTAAAATAACATCCATGGTGTTCTGGTTTGAGTCTTTCCACTTTTAAACTCAATACCTCAAAGTCAAAACATCAACTTTTTGAGAGTGCAGGAACACATACATACATCTACATACAAATGATAAAAATTACATACATTTCTAATTTCTGAAACAGAAATGTGCCTTTGAGTTGATGCCTCTACTAAATGCCCAGATGCTCCCTCAAGATCTATTTTCTCAGGCTGATAACATGACAGTTATCACAGATCTGCACAGCTTGGGTAAAAGGAAAGAAGGAGAAGCAGAGGGGTAGCACACTGTGGCTTCCAGCCATCAGCTATTTTCTCTTGACAGAGTTAAAAAGGATCACATTGCTCTGTATGGGAGACAACCTAAAATCAAAAAGTATCTTAGAAAAACTATCTAAAACTCACATTGCTTATAGAAGATATTTGCCTATACAGGCAGAAATAAAGATTCCCCATGCAGGAGACTACAAGACAGGGCATTTGGATGGGGAAGGTGAGAGAAGAAAAGAACATTTGAATTGACTATCTCAATGAGACTGGGAACTCAAACTGAGACTAGCTGGAGAGATTGCTTCACATATCTTCACTGCAAGAAAATAATTTAATTATGTTTAGCATTTACTAAGTCCTGTAAGTATGCATTTCATAAAGTTACTCTAAAGCAAAAGAAAAAAAAAAAACAAAAAAACCCATGACCCTCTCCAAACTCCAAGTATTTTTTACGAAGCTGAGAACAAGTAGAAAACATGCACATCAAGAGTTAGGAACAAAGATTATGAAGGACTGACAGTGGGGGAGTCTCTCTTTCTTTCCGTTTTAATACCTTACAGTATGCCTGACTACCCCCATATTCAGAAGAGTGACTGTCTCGTGACAGAATCAGGTTTGTCATCGCTCCCTCCAGACAGGCAGCTGCCTTCAGCTCGACGAGTGACTGCATGAGCACTGACCCCGATGGCAGCCCCTCATTCTCCAGCGTGGAGAGCTCATGCAGATATTGAAAGAAGCCAGGCCTTTAGCAGATTGCCTTCCTGTTCCTTACAGGGAGCAAAGAATGGCTCTTTGCCTTGTAATCCCAAAATTGGTTCTCCAGCTTGCAAGCCAGACAGGGACCTACTCTTTCCAGTTCATGTCCTATGGAAGTATGATCTTATTTTCTTGCTAGAAAGAATTAGAGCTTTGTAATAATAACTAAGCATGTATTAACTCAAATATTCTTTTCATACATTTGAGAATAAAAAAGGCAGAATGGTTGAAGGAATAAATGTTCTGCTCAGAAATCATAATTTGTTTAGACTTCCTAAAATACTGGGCTTTTATATCAGCAAGCACTTGGCCAAAAAATTACAGGTATGACAATAGTTGCCACTGTGACAGTGAGCGTTTGGGAAGGGAAGAGAATGGGGAGGGAAAAAAGAAGAAAGAAGAGGAGATAATTAGTAATATTTCAGGTTTTCTTGTTTCATCACATTTGCAAGACTATCTTTGAATAAGTCTCAAGATCAGGTCAGAGGAACAGGCCACACCACTCAAGGCAACACAGAACAAACCTCTGGGATATGCATTGGTCAGAGTTTTAAAATATCAAGAGGTATTTAAGTGCAGATTACTAGACAAGCAAAGTTCAGGGCATGTACCTGAAGGAAATCACATCAGGGAACTACATAGAAATGAGTGGGGCTTTCAAAAAAATACAGATTCTGATTTGCTGCAAGTTTGTCTGTTAGTACAGTTCTTCATCAAGGAACGACCAGAGCACAGGTTTAGTTAAAACAAAAAACCAAAACGAAACAAAACAAAAAACCAAACACACACCCCAAGCAAACAAAAAATCCCACAAACCCACCATGCTCTTCTATCCAAGTACCTGAGGTTAAGTTGAACCTACAGCCTCACCCTGAAAACATCAAATGCCTAATTATTGGGTTTTGAAGATTCTGATTTGCTGTTGATTTGACTCATTCTCTCTCAAGCTTCAGGTTTCCAACAGCAAAACTCTAAGGGGCTCTTCCCGCTCGCAGTTCCCTCTGACTTAAAAATCATGGTCCAAGTCTTTAACGGCCAAGATCCACCTGCTCATAGGAGTCAGAACAAATCTCTCAGCAGTTTTGGTTGAACATTCTTGCACACGTGTTTCAGACCGCTCAGAAGGCCACCACAGACATGAAAATCTGCAGGATTCATTTGTTCAACTGAGCAGTCTCTTTATGTCACTGTGAATCCTCACAAGCCAAATTAGGAGATTCTAGGACAAAGCGTTTGATTAAAAATTACTTGCATTATGTTTCCTCTGTTACATGTGTCTCTACTGCCTAAAAATCTATGGACATTTAAAATCATCAAAAATGTTCCACATTTCAGTATTTAAAGCAACTTTGCTAGCAAAGCACCAGAAGAGAGAGCAGGGAGCTTTAGATCCCTTGTATTACATAAAACAACCACCCAAAAGAACGCTGGGGAAGTCTATGGAGGCCAGCCACATCCAGAGGGTTGGGTTTGCATTTCATTACTTTTTACATAAGAGCTACTCATGTCTGGAGAATTATTACCAAGGTTTCTGGGCTTCCTTGTCTCAGAGACTTTGAAATGAGTCAGTTAATGTTTGTAAAGTGCTTTGAAGATGAAAACCAACAGATAATTACAAAGAATTGTTTGAATGCTATTGCAAATTTCCACTTCTTTTTCTCAATGCAGTATGTTGCTGTTAATTCATAAAACTGAATGGGTTCTCTCTTGCAATGACCACATTTGTCACAATGCTTTCATTTAGTTTTGACTTTTTTTTCCTTATGAGCAACTATATGAATTAATGGATTTTCAAGATTCCTTGGGTGGAAAAGAAAATTGTTAATTTCTACTTGGCAAATAGATCAAATCAGGAAAAGAACAGTTAGGCAACACACATTCTATTTGGAAATACTATTAAGCATTTTAAATGGTAAGATAAAGAAGAAAACAAAAAAAACCAACACAAAATTCAGGTTAGCTCAGTTCTCTCCCAGGTGAAGATTCCTTAACTTGTGAAATTTCCATACCTTAACCATTTAAAATGGATAGGTCATTTCTAGTGCGGCATGTTACTAAAGCATTGTAACTTTCTCCTAAGCTGATTTTATAGACAGAGTAGTTTCAGGACTAGGAAAAGAAAAATGTGAAGTTTGGAGTTTGTGCTTACTTGCAAAATACACAAGTGGAATTTTGTTGCTTCCTGTGTTGTTCAGGAACCCCTGTGAAATCACACAGCTTGGGAGTTATCACAGCCTATCAACACCGCACGTAATCCTGGCACCAGAGCTAGAATATGCCAAGAATGCCTATTTGTGGGCAGCCACTCTGCTCCCCAAAGAAGCAGGAATACCTGTTCTTTGATCTCTTGCAGTTTTCGGCTTTGCTCTCTGATATCATGAAGTAGCTGTAGTGCCTTATCATCTTCCTGAGACACCTCCATCCGTGCCTGCTCCAGGCTTCGCTTTAAGCTCTGCAGAAAGCAAAATGTTCAATACATAGGCTGTGGTTTCTCAAATGGTTGTATAATGAAGATCTTTAGTTACACAAATGCCTCCTTGACTGCAGTGAGGCATCGAAAAATGGAGGCACCAGTGATGGAATCCTAATGAAATTCATGGCCAGTGCTGCTCCTATCTGAACAGAAGCAGTCCATTTTACAAACACTGTTTACTCAACTTAAATCTTAGTTCAAATCTCCACTTCCTCACATCAGGTTTAGAGACAAAAACCAAACACAGATCACGAAAGGCATCCATTATTGACAGCATTTATCTACATTTTATCCAGCACTATTAATTCACAACCTAGATACAATCCTTCAACTTCATGTTACTTACATTTTTCTTGTTGCTGTTAAGTGAGTCAAATGCTTTAATCATTGTTAAGCTTCTACAAGGAACAGAAGAGCTGAGTCTGTAGCTCACCGCATGCCTTACCTCCAAATTTGGAGTCACCAGTGGAGTGGTGCTTCTATTAACTGAGTGTCATTCATCAACAGAAAGATACAAAATCAATTTTATTTCTTTACCTAGTACCATTTAGTATAGGAAAATCACTTGGCCCCATTTTAAGATGTGCTTCCCAACAAACCAAGACATCAGAAATGGTTTTCAATTCTCTGGAACAGAGTACTAGCTGCATTTTTGTTCTTGGTACAAGAGAGGAAACATAATTGTATATCCAGCTGAAAATACAGAGACTATCAACTAGAATGAAAATATCCTCACTGGAATCTTGCCAGGACAACTGGGGAGACATTCCAGCTCTCATGAAAAATGATCTTTGTAGACATGGTTTTACAGCCTCATTTTTATATTCTACCTGAAAAATAGCACCTGTCCTAGATCCTCCCTGACACTGTGCTGGGGAACTGCATCAGTCTGAACTCAGGACACCACAGATGGAGGCAACACCACTGCTTCCTAATCCTATTTGTCCTTGAAGATTTCTGTCTAGGCACTGATTAGGCCCCATCCTCTTCCGGCTAAGAAACCTCCAAGAAGCACAACCCAGGCATGTTCTAGCACAGCCAGTAAGACAAACATCACAAAGAGTTTCAGCAAGACCAGGACAGTAGTCACTCCTGCATGATCTAAGCACATGACCATGAAGCAACGTTTGAATAAAACTACCAAGCAAGCTTTTGCAAACACTTCAGGGCTCCATGTTGAACAGATATCCTCTCACATAGTATTTTCTCTCCATCAAGTACCCCACTGAAAGCATGATGGAAGAGAAAGACAAAGACCACCAGATTTCAGGCCTTCAGAGCTGAAAGGACTGGTGTAAGGGCTCACACTGCATTCTGTGATATAGGTGGCCAGGTCCTGCTCCAGGAGGGATCGCTGGGTCTCAGAGGCTTTCAGTTCCACCTCCTTTTGGCTAAGTACAGCCTCCACCTCTGACACTCTCCGGTGCAACCGCGTCATTTCCTGCTCCATCTGCAATAAATATCAAGAGGTTATAAAGGGGGGCTTCAAAAGCTTTGTTAACTGCTACTTTCAGAGCTCTCTTTGTAAGGAATTTGTCTCCAAGAGACTTCTAGCTATGTTTCTCCAAATGGTGTTTAAATTCCGATACCATTGTCTCTGCTCCAGGAACGCACAGTTCTTCTTAAGGACAAAGTAGTAAGTCTAAGTCACCCCATTCATTCAAGCTGCTTGTTCATATTCAGTCATTCTTCGAACCCCAGTTAGCAAAGAAGACACAATCATTTTTCACCTGACTTGCAGAGATGGGTCACTTTAACCTTATCCCAAATCCATGCTGGACCAGAAGATGGTTTCCCCCCATCTCCTTGTCAGGAGCAAATAGTCAAATCCAGAAATGAGCGGGGAGAAAAGTAATGGAACTCTCATAAAAGTCTCAAACAAGCAGTAAGTGTTAAAAGACTCCACCAGGTTCCCTTTATTGGAGCACAGCAACTGTTACAAGACGTTCACCAAAAGCAGTGACGTGACAACAGTTATACAAGCAGGAGCTGATGAGTGAGGAAGGGCCCTCTGAACAGTACTGCTGTAATGTGTGTCTGATGAAGAGGCAGGGCCTGCAGGAAGAAGCAGTCGTCTGTGGCACGCTGAGAAAAGCACTGTTTAAAATCCAGAGCCGCTTCTTGTTAAGTTAAAAGTATCTACAGCAACAGCATGGCCTAAATTCATCTCCCTTTGTACTGGACAGGAAGCCACCTCTCTGAAGGAAAAGCACTTTGCCCACCACGAGTCTGGATGATCAGCAGCATCTGACAGATCCCTGGACATACAGTGGTTGCAGATTCCTGGAGCAATGGGTGTGGCCAATCGCATAAATAAATACCTTGTGACACTTGTCCTGGGCGTCTTGGAGCTCTTTGCTCTTGAGAAGAAGTGTCTTTTCCATGGAGCTGACCTTGGCTGGGGAATCCACACTTGAAAAAACAGATCTAAAAGAGCAAAGCCAAACAGCACATAAATATGGGCAAAAGGTACAGAAATCTGATTTATGCAGCCTCTGTAAAGTCATTGGGTACTTACTTATTCCAGGGCAAAAGAAATGTGATTGTGCAGCAATCACAGTGTAACAGCCATCATTTCAGATCAAATGCACCATAAAAGCTAATGACAGTACATCATTATTAAATAATCCATGTGTACTTCTAGTTACAATATTAATATTTTCCATCAGTGGCTATGTCACAGTGCAAAACAATAAATCACAGCAGCAGTTTTGCATGATTTGTAGGAATTTATAGGTGCAACAAAAACAAAGCATACAGTCAACATAACCATTTGGAAAGATAACAAATTTTAAGAGAAATGCTTTTTATTTGGTACTTTATTTTCAAACAAGTTTCTAAATTATCATCAAAGTATAAAAGCCCTAAAAACTTCAACATGTTGTAATCTACACCACAGGAAGAAGAATTTAATATCCTTAGTTATATTCTGTGAATCAAAATTGAAACTTCCCTAACCCAATTCATATGATCCCTACAAACCCAATCAATATCAATATGATTAGTCACACTGCAGAACTTCAGAGTTCCACTTAGAAGTAATTTTTTTTCCTGAGACACAACTGTACTGTTCAAAACAATTTGACTCCAGAAAATGAGGGAAAATATTTACTTGTTCTTCAGCTTTCTGTGTAATTGGGACTCAGCATTTAAGAAGTTTACTGTTCCTGTTAGTTCAAATTTATTTTAGAAAAGGATGGGAAGCCACCTGATGTTTAGGAGCATATTTTTAGTGCTTTGCAGTCTTAAATATGCAACCTGCAACCGAAAAATTAAGTACGCACATCAAAACACAATTTTAAAAGTCACATTTTCCCTCGCATAAAATGATTCAGACTAGAGACTCAAGCAGTTAATGATGGAAGCAGCGTTAACTGATAGATGAAAACGCAGCAGCACAATGAAGGTGCTAATAAAAGATCACACAGGCTGCCCACACGTTGCTTTCCGCTTCTCCTGGCCACAGTTTGGTGTGCAGCCAGTTATCCCCATGGAGAGAAAAGAGCTTTGAGCAGCTCTCTGCATAGAGCCAGACACCCACACACAGCAGCACAGGCTCCTCTCAACACCACGGAAAGTTTCATTCCATCACCACCATTTTCTGAGAAAAATCTACTCCTTAATCCAACTGGATATGCAGCAGAGGCGCAGAAAGACATACATGGATTTTCACAAAAATGCAGCAGCAGTTCTGTATCAAACAGATCTTCAGCATCACCACCTCGAGCAGTGATTAGGAAACACTGTTTTAATATCAGCAAACAAACACAGCAAAATCCAGCAATGCTGCCTTGAAAGGTCAGATATTAATATATCTCTTCAGAAACCTGATATGGAAAAACTTAGAAGAAAGAATCCTACATGTCAGTGATACAGATATGATCAGGACTTACTAAGAAAAAATGTTTTAAATTATTGCTTTTATACAGCATTCCTTTAGCCCTGGTCCAATCAATCTGATCCGTCAAATTACCATATTTAAAAATCAATTTATAAAGCGTGTCTATACTCCTACAGAGAAAAAGCAACCATCTGAGAAAGATGCATATTAAATCCCATAACAGCTGGGTGTACAAACAAGGCTAAAAATGAATAGTTGAGAAAAGCAGTCTAAAAATACAAATTAAAGCTCACATTAACTAAAAAAGACACTAAGGAATCTGCTTTCAAATGTTAATCAAATATATGTAAATAGCTGCAAATATGTACTGAGACAAGTCTGAAAATCTTCTTATAATAAAAATTTAGTTTGAGAGGCGTGAACTGTATTGGCTAAAGCAATCTTTTTTTAAGTTATAGTTTCAACCCTAACCATCACTTTTTTACTTCCATTCTTTTCAGATCTGAGGCATTACCTAAGAAAACTCTAGCCAGTTCTCACAGACCAGGTTTTATTTGTGGCTTCTCTTCCACCTCCCCAAAGGAGCTAATTTTATTCATCATTTTTGCTTATTTATTTTATTTGCTATTAAAAGAATCAGCGCCTAATATTACAGGCACCATCTTGCATTTTAAAAATTTCTCCTGGTAAGCCAGCTGAAAGCATCCCCAGGCACTGCAAGGCAGGCAGGAACAGGAGGGATTCAGGGAAGGAGATGAAGGGCTCTGCAAAAGGTAGGTGGTTCGGGCAGGTGGGATGGGATGGGACAGGGCACAGGAGACTGCCCAAGCCTGGATTTCAGGAGGTGACTGCACAGGGAGCTGCTCCTCAGGGCTGGTTTGGCTTTGTAAGGGGAGGGAAGGCTACAGACAGAACTACAGTCTTTCTTCCTCATCCTTGTCCAAAGTGAGGAAGAAATTCCTTAAAAATATATGTCCTGGTGACACGATGGCTTTCCTGCCATGGAAACAGTACATCTTATCCCCAAGGGAAGTTTGTCTCAGTGAGCACTGGACACACAGTTTTTAGGAGACATACTTGCCCAGTAATTCTTTCCTGTGTACAAATTGTATTAGAACGACTTCCTGAACATCCATACAACCTTCAAAGTATCAGAAAGGGGCAGACAGAGGAAATCAAGAGAAATGGAATACTGGCTAATCGAATAAGCCTTGTCATGGTGATAGAAGCTCTCAACAGAGCATGACAAGGTGGAAAATACCCACATTTCTGGGGCACTTATATTTTTCCTCAGTCAGCATCATTGCAGAAATTAAACACACACAATCCAACATCAAAAGCCATGATGCAAAGCTATCATTCAGGCTGGGACCATCTCAGAGTATTGCATTTAATTAACTGCTACATCTGGATCAATTTTCTTAGCAGAACAGAGCAGTTTCTTCTGTTTCCTCTCAAGTGTGAAAAAAAAGATTAACAAAAGGTAACCAGCTTCATCAACAAGAAAATTGCAATAAAAGATTAAAAAAACCCCAAAGTCAAGTCTAGAGTACCAAGCTCTGATAGCACTGGCTGTGCCAATTTACTTTCCAGCGAAGCAGTGCCTGCATGACTAAAAGCCAAGTTAACTTAGAGCTGACTAGTGATTTCACAGCTAGATCAGCAGCAGCCTCAACTAGCAGAATGAGCAGAAATGGTGCTGGTTGTGTAAAAGCTCCTCCAGTCCTAACGTGGCTGAGATGAAGAAGCAAAAAGCATTGGCATAGGAAAAGCTCCAAGTGGATTCTTGGTAGCAAACTCGTACCTTGTGCATCACATCACACCTTGTAACTTCCTGTGTCCTTTTGTGCCGCTGTCCTAAACCCCCAACTCACCTGTGCTTCTTCCTTCTCACAACGATTGGCACCATCTGTCCTAATCCTGGCCCCCACACAACATGCTGATAATCTCATCCCCCATCCCTCATGCCCCATTCTTTTTAGCATTATACTCATCTGTACTTTCCACCCCCTCGTAAATGCATGCTCAGGCCTAAAAAAAAACCAACCAAAAACAAACAGTGATACCATCAATCTGTGAATAGAGCTCGCTGAAGCAAAGCATATTTTTGGTATGCTCATCCTGTGCTTCCTCTTTCATCTATCTTTGGTGAAAGAGCTTACCAGAACCCAACAAACTGTTGGAAGAAATCAGTATTCCTTCTTTTTGGAGGAATGGCCCATTTTAAGTCTCAGTATTTTATAATGACAGTCACGAATCCATATCAAATTTTTAAATTTAAAAAACCCTCAACCCCAGTAACCCAAAACAAACCAGAAAACAAAACTCCAGAAATCTTGAGAAATACCACTTCTTAGGACCTTACAGAGAGAACATAGGCAAGCAAAAATTTGCATAAACTGTTTTTTAATTAGGCATTTATTTTTTATTAGGTATTTTGATATATTTATTTGGTATTTATTTTTATTAGGCAGTAATTTTATTAGGTATTTATTTTTATTAGGCAGTTTGGTACATTTGGTTAGCCCTGGATTTATAACATATTTATCTTATGCTTCTGCTAGTCACCTGCAAAGGACAAGAACAATTTTCTTCCACCACTTGATGCATATTTTTGGCAGCTAAGGGTTTCTGTCACTTGTTCTAAGCACTGGAGATCAGCCATGGTTAGGGACAGGAAGTAAGGTGGGGCTGGCTTTTAATGGAATTAAACTCTTGGTTGCCTCTTATCTTGTCACAGTCACACGCTTGCAGCCAAACCAGCAGCCAGATTTGCAGTCAGACAGGCTTTTCT
This sequence comes from Callaeas wilsoni, assembly GCA_013398955.1. NCBI lineage: Eukaryota > Metazoa > Chordata > Aves > Passeriformes > Callaeidae > Callaeas > Callaeas wilsoni. Next base: position 36,815 of record VWPU01000247.1, on the reverse strand, counting down.
CCCCCACATCCAGAATTCAGAGGCCATGATGAGAGAAGGAGTTAGCTGGTCCTTCTCTGCAGCCTCAGCCCAGCTCTCCAAAGAGCAGATTTACTTAAACACTTTGCTAGTACAGGAACCCATGACTTAAGCAATGCCCTTGATTTCTCCTGATTGCTTCCTATGACATTACTGTTGTGTCTTTTGCATTTTTGTTAAATCTCACTTTTGTTAGAGAGACACAAGTTCTTCCCAAATCTCATGGTATGGGGCAGCAGACAGAGTACTGTAATTCAGTGGACTCTTCTAAACTACACACCAACCATATAATTTCTGGCAACAGGTCTAAGTGACTTAGGCAAACCCTTCTAGCCCTAAGTCACTGGGATAGTGGAAAACAGAACTTCTGTTATCCTTCTTTTGTTCTTTTTTTTAGCAGCCTTTTCTCTGAAGTATTTGAAATTCCCAGCTCAGCCATAGCTTCTTACTGTCCAGTGGACAAGGGCAAGAGCATAACCCTCACCCTCACAGTTTGTCAGCCCCCAGATAAAAAGTGCTGAAAGTTTCAAGGACCTCGTCACTGGCACTCTGCAGTTGCCTGGCCGAGCTGTGAGCAGCACTAGAGGGCTCGTGCTGCAGACAGGAAAACAGATCTGCATCACTTAGCAACCATAAGGTTAGACTTTCACAGGAAAGATTTCTTTAAAAAATTCTGGGCTGATAGACTTCATGACTTAGGACCTTCCAGAGAAGGCATCCCAAGATGTACAACAGATAAGCCCCCTCCAAGCTTTACTGTTCTTTATCTAAGAATTTGATTTTCAAGGTAGTGTGGACAGAAACAGTACTGTATTTCCTCAATTAAAACATACACCAGACAATATTTCATAAGTAAGAAGTTATCTTTGTAACCCATTTGCAGTGGTATTGAGAATAAGCTAATCACTGCATTATTTAAATACAGGTATTTTAAAGTCTCCACAAGTGCTTTGCCATTTTAAAATCACCTTCTTAGAACAAAATGCGAGTATTGACTGCTAAAAATACCGAAGTGCAGTTATCGAGATCTCACTCAAGAAAAAGAAACCATTAAGATCTACTTATATTAAAATTATTTGGGGGAAAATTAAATATAAGATGCCTTTCTGCTTCAGTTTAAGAAAAAACAGGCCACATCAAACAGAAATTTTACTTCAGTCAAAATTTCTGCAGAGGACGTTAATCTCTATATTCGTTTGCTATATTTCTTCTTACCGATTCCCAAAATTCAAATATAACTTCCATAAGCATTTTCGGTACCAGCTCCACAGAGAAAGCACCTCGGTCCATCAGCTACTGCTCTCTCAGCCTCCAGCACAGTTACACCACTGTTCGGAGACTTCACCCCACGCTCCTCTTCAGTTCTAGTCCTGGGCCCAATTACATGTATGATTTTACCACACATACATGGTCACTGCTGAGGCTTTTTTGACTGTTACCTCAATGGTCACGTAGCCCTTGTACACGGATTGCAGTTCCCCAGGCAGAAAAGATAACAGCCTAAGTTATCTCACTCCTAAATTAAGACAGATTTTAACCCCAGGTATCTACAGATCTAACATTCCATCCTGCTGACAATATTAGATCATTTCACCAAAAGAACACTTTCTGGGGTTTTATATCCTCTCCTTTCCATCCTCTTTTGCCATAAAATCAACTCTCCTGAGGAGGGGCAGCCAAAGATTCCCTTTTTATTTCTGGCATAACCATCATATAACCTTGATTCACGGTGTGAGCAAGATCAAAGATGTCAACAGTATCACCGAATTCGGTGATAAGCTTACTGCAGAGCAACTATCACAACCAATATGACACAAAATGAAACTCAAGACAGATTGACAACGAAGTCCCTGAAGGGAGCAAACCAGCAGTAGGGAATGAGGGTTGACATGAAAACACAGTGCATTGAGTCACTACCCCAGCCAAAGCCACTGCGTTCCTGAGAGGCCTCCTGATCCTGAGCTAAGGACTTCCCAACTTAACACACTGCACTAATACTTTTTCAATAGCTCTGTCATCAGAAACCAACCACCCAACACATCAAATAGTTTATATCACACTAGTTATATTCTTCTTTTTCTCTGACTCCATTCTCTCAGAAATCATGTTTTCTTTCCATTGAAAACCATTTCTCTGAGGTCTTTACATCCCTCCACACACACGGCCACTCCATATTTTATCTGGATCTCCAGTCTCCTAACACAACACAGCAATGTCCAGTCCTCCTATTTAACTTGACCCAGAAGCACAGAGCCAGCTGCCATGCAGCTCCTTCCCTTGCTCACTGATCCATCACTGCACATTCCCAGGTTAGTGGAGCTCCTTTTCTATGGATCACTGATTCAGCCTTACACATTCCCAGCACTTGGTGCCCACTCTCTGACCCAGTAAAATAACACCATCCCCTTTTTCCATCTCTGAACTCCTCAGTATTCTCCTCCTTGCAGGGATCTGCAGTACCAGAAATGCAATCACCTACTGCTCCCTGCTTAACAGCAACAACTAATTCAAACTATTTGAACTACAATTTTAATAATAACTGGTTTAGAATGAATCTTTCCATCCCATTTCCTCCCCCTCATCCCAGAAATAATCAGAGACCAGTAGGACATGCACAAGACACACCAGCAACAGATAAAGCCCGAATCTGGCAGCTTCCCTACAGCAGAGTACAGGTCAGTTAAAACAGCTTTTCCTCACACACACCATCCTCTCTGTAACAACCCTTCCCTTTTTCCAGCGGTCCTATCCACCTAAGCAATAATTCTTACTTACTCTGATCTGAGTATCCCCAAAGCCTTGATGAATGAAAACCCCACAAACGGCAAATCTTCCCCCGAGAATCCTGCTGGGTTCAACTGGCGCGTAGAGGATAAAACCCGCGAATTCTTCTCTGGTTCATCAAAATTTGAGGTGTCATCATCAGACTTGAGAGTAGGAACGAAGGGGGGAGGAGCTGGTGGGAAAAAAGCAAGAAGAAAAGACAAAATTCAGCTACAGTTCACTCTGCAACAGTCCCACTCATTCAGTGCTTGCAATGGCACTGCAGCTCCTGCTTTTAATCTTGCTAACACAAGCAGACTGAGCTGCTGCTCTCAAAGCGTATTACAGCAACAAGAGATTAACCCCTGAGATGCCAACATGGCTACCACTCTGCAGGCACAGCATCTCCCACACTGATCAAACTGGGATTTAGCTTGGGCATTGGAGATTCTGGGGATTGGGGTTTTTTCAGGTTAAGATGTTGGGGTTTTTAACACATAAATAATGAAATCAAAGCAGCAGGCTAAGAAAATCATTACTGTAATATAGCCAGAAGCCTGTCGATTCTGATTCATCTTGAGAAGGAAAATGTCTCCAACCTGTCCAATTAGTGACACTACCTGAGAAAGAAGCCCGATCCTGTGCTAGTCAGCTAAGGGATATATCTCACCCTTTAACACTAACAAGAATCTTCCCAGCATGGATTTCTAATCAAGAGCAAACTGGTCTTTCTCCTGGAAGGTTCTAATAAACTATAGCTACTAAAAGCTCACTGGTTTTTACGAAAAGAAGATTGATTTTATTTCTCTAAAAGAGCTTGCTTAAGATCTGGAACTCTTGCCGGGACACCACTGCAGTCTGGCTCTGATACAATCAGCTGTGAAGAGAGGTATAAATAGCAAAAATTACAATGTATTTCTTACTATAATTTCTAAATTGGTACCACTTAACTTGCTAAGCAGTTGTTTAATTTCAGATGATTTTCTCGTGCTTGCTTCAGTTTAATTAACCTAAGGAACAAAAGGACAAGTTCTTCTCGGGGATGTGCAGCACCCGAGCTACCTGCTGGCTTGGCTACGTGTGGGAAAGGAATGAATGCAGAAGCCCTGCTGTGCTATTCCTACCTCATTAAATCACGTTTCCTAACATTTATTTATTTATTTATTTCATCACTCGGGTCCCCACTCGCTGCAACTCTGAGATCAGCAAAGGAGACAGCTCCTCAGCCAGCAGCTAGAACAGCCCGTTGTCACCAGCTGATGGAAGTGGAGTGTGCTAAAACCGTTACCATGGATCCAGTATGGATCTCCTGTAGCTGAAGGGCTGATGAGGACTGGAGGACCGGGAACAGACATTCCAACCCCTGCAGTGCAGGCTCCCTGCTCCCGAGTCCCCGCATGCCGGCTTTAACCCTACCTGCCTGCGGCGTGACAGACGCCGCTGCCGGTGAGCGGCAGGGGCACAGCGCTCGCGGCTGGAGGCGCTGCCTCCCTCTAGGCTGCCAAAGCCTGCCACTGCCCGCCTTCAACTCCCCATTCCCCCGCTGGAGCTACCCACCAGGCCAGCATTAACAGCCAAAAAGATAAAGAATCTGTCTGCACCGACTGCCAAATCCCAGCCACACGCGCAGGCTCCGGCAGCAGCTCCCTGAAGAGCCATCCTGATGCTGCTCCCAAGCAGGCAAGTGAGAAGAAATTCCATGAAGCAGATGCTGCTCACGTACAGTAGTTCCAAGTATATTACAATGAGATAAGTGGGGAAAATATACAAATTAAATAGGTTCTGTAGTAAGCAGTTTCAGCCTACTGGAACTTACTAGCTCCAGAACATTTAAAATTTATGTCAATATCACGAATTTATTAATTTCTTCTATTTTATTGGATATAATAAAAATAGATAATATAATGCTGATATTTATGTGCCATAAACATAATTTTGAAATATAGATTGTTGATTGGGATATGTATTTCTTTTTAAAAATCAGTTAATATCAGGATAATGTCCAGCTACTCTTCCATATACTCTTAATGATTAAAAACAGAGAAGTAACAGAAAACAATTTGTAAGCACATCATCTTTAATGCAAATATAAGCCCAAAGTTGTAGTTAATTCACAGCAGAGGAGGATTAGTTCAGGATTAGTATTTTTTAGTTTCAGGACCTTTGCTGAAAGAACTCTGCACTTTCTTTTACAGAAAGGAGTTGGTGCAAGATTTTTAACACTTTTTGAAGGCAGACACTGTCTATGAGGTAAAGTAATAGAGAAAACAGCAAACTCTTCATCTGCAAAAGTCTAGAATGTTTTTAAAGAGGTAGCAAAAACCAACTTAGCTGCCTTTTTATAATGGTAAAAGCACCCTGCTCTGAGCACCCCAGAGCCTGACAGATAACTTCATCTCTGAAAGAGAGATCTAAAGCCTTACTTCCCACCAAAAATTAGCAGAGAAGATCTTAAGAGTCATCTTCAAGCCATTGCAATTAAAAAGAAAGTTGTTCCTCTTACAAACAAAAAGAATTCCTGCTCAAACCACATGCATAAAAGCAAATATCATTTAACTATGCATGCACATAAAAAGATGAAAAAGCGCTCAGTGGGGGAACAATGGATGCACAAAGATAAAACTGAATGTGAGAGAGCGAACCTTTGGGGCTGGCAGGAAACTAGTTTAAAGAGCACTATGTTTTACACTACAGCTTCCTCTGATGTTTAATAAAATATGAGAACAAAGATGAAAAATTGTGAATACTAGATTAAAAAATAATGAAAAAATCCTTAGCCCTCTATTTTGCATTCACTGACATCCATGACTAACAGGCCAAAATCTCTGCAACTCTGCAGTGTAACTTTGTTACAGTATTTGTATCAAGAAATAGTAGCAACTAAAGAGAAAACTTAGAACAGTCATTCAACAAAAACACCTCTAGATGTTAAGTAGTTCTGAACTTGTCAACACTGGCTGAAAATGAGAAGCAGAACTTCTGAAGAAGTTTCAGCACATTGGAGAAAAAAAATCACTTAGGAGTAAGAGGGGATAACTTAAAAGAAAAAAAGCTAGATCCACTCTGTCTGATGTTGCTAATTATTTGGTAGCTTCATAGACTTTTATTCCTCAGACTAAGGAGTCCTTTGTCTGATGTCCAAAACACCCACAGAATAAACAGTAGTCTAGTAAAACCAAGCTAAAACAGACAAGCAATTTTGTTCTCAAGTGTGGGTCACATGATGGCATAATCTCTAGTGAAGTTATTATTTCTTGCTTAAAATCAGAAAGCTGTCACACAGCTACAGCATTTTCAGAACAAGACGAAGACTGGTGAAGGCAAATACATTGATGTGCTTATCAGTTGCTTCTTTAAAGGGAAGGATCCTTTAGCAGAGGTCAAGATATGCCTCTGAGAAATAAATGTGAACGCCATGCCATCACATCTGACAAGGTGACAAATTTGCACTTTTCCCAGGCTCACCCAAAAGGAAGGCAAAAGTATTACTCAGAAAGACAGTAAACCCAATGCTTCTACTCACACAAACTGGTGGGGTACAAAGACCTCCTTTTGTCTCCGATACGTTACAACGAAAGTACATGTTCTGTTTACCATTTAAAGTATCTTGTAGAGAACTGCATGTTTTAAAAAAGCCAGTTCCTTGCCTAGATACATCCCCACTTGTGGAAGGATGTAACCCTCTTCCATCTGTTCCAAAGAATGACTTTCAGAGGAACAGGGGGTGTTGTAGATTGCTAAGTTTAAGGGGGAAGAAAGAAAAAAAAAAAAAAAAAAAAGAAAAAGAAAAAAGAAAAAAATCCAAAACCACCACACATACTCCAGTACTTTAATCAGCTTATCATGAAGATTAGATAAAATGTCTCTTATGGAAAAAAGCCTTTTTTTTTTAAAAAACTCTGCATTAGTGTGTGTATTTATGACTGGTATAAAGAACGTTGCCTTAACCAGGGCTTTCCATCCTCACAAAATATTTTCATGCAAATTCAGAAAAGAGAGACTGCATTTCCCCTGGGACAGTGAAAGACTCAACTGAAATAGGAAACTTAAAGGCAATACGGAATGTTTCTTAAGGATAAAAATGTGTCTCTTCTTGATCTACAAGGTGATCTATAAATGCTTTCTGAGGAAAAGCATCCACACAGCTTTTTAAATAGGTTAGGCATTCCTCTTCCTCAGGCTCTAACAGACCTATCTGAGAAAGTGTTATGAAAGAAAAATAGACAATCCCAGTGATGAAATTAAAGGAAATTTTCGCTAAGACCACTTATAAAAAAGACACTGTGCTAGTTCTAACCTATCTATACAATATTATCTTAACACCTTTACTGTTTTGTCAAGACAATGATCCAACACATCCATTTCTATTAATAAAAGTGATTTCCAACCTGCAGTGCAAGTGATCTCCACTTCAAGAAACAAGTCAACACATTTTTCTGAAGACAAGAATTTAAATGAAACACCACAATGTGTAACTGTTAACATCCTGAATGACAACGTGGTGTTCGTAAGGAGAAGTGTCTTGGACTTATGAATAATGAGATTCGGGTCCTGCCTGTTTAACAGCAGAAAAGTTTAAAAATCTGTCTTTAATACTTTCTCAAGTTCTTCTGTTTGCACGAGACATTAATTCTTGTCTTTTCATATAGATAGTTTCCATGTGCAAGTCCAAATATGCCATTCCATTTTCAAGGCCTCTTGGACTGTAGTTACAGAGCAATTATTAAAAAGAAAGGCTCTTCATGGTATACACATATTGCTTAGGTAAGAATGAAAGTCTTTTGACCATCTCCCAGCTAGACTTCAGCAAGCAGATCTTTGGTTCCAAACTGAAAAGCTGATGCAGTTGATGGATTTCAAATAACAAAAGACAACAAACAAAATCCCCAGATTATGCAGAATGCAGCCTTGTTGCTGATAACTCAAGTATGTCATTCCCCCATTAAAAAATTCTGATTTTAGATACTTTTTAGATACTCAAATGGTTCTGTTATCAACTTTCCAGAGAAATACCTGATCATTTAGCTGAAACACAGATAGAAATGTGTTTATTTCAGGTAAATAAATTCCAAAATACTTTCAGAAAATTCTTCAGTAAATGAACATCAACTTTTGAAAGTTTTGGTTTATTTTATTTTTGGGGAGGAAGTGTGGTGGTATCTGTTTTCAGGTGGGTTTTTTTAAATAAGCTTTAGAAGTCATTAAATAGCAGAAAATCAACAGATAGCAGAATCTATATGTGTGTTTCAGTACAATACTCCAACGAAGGGGAAAATCACCTGTTGAGACAAATTCAGATAAACCTGACCTTAGGTTTAATGGTTTGATTCTGTTTCTATAGCTTAGGAGCTGCTTCTACAGATGCACATTACTTGGACCCAGGGAAGTTGGGAGCTTTTTTTAGAAGCAATGATCTTTTGGAAAGGGGTTTACTAAAAAGTCAAGTGTTTCATAGGTTACCATAACAACAAAATGTAACACTGAAAAGCCCCTTAATGACACATTCTTAACCAAAATCGTTGCATTAAGAATGGCTAGCCTGGAGCTCTCAGCATGATAATTAAATACCTGCAAGGCAAGGTACCAATTTTTTCCCTACCTTGCTCAGCCTGAAATAGAAATTACATCACTGCCCTTCCAGACTATAGGAAAGTCTGACTATACTGACACAGAATTTGTTTACCAATTGTGGAATCAGAGAGTCATTTCAGTTGGCAAAGGCTTTAGGATCACCCAGTCCAACACTTCATAACCTTAAAGTCTTTGACCAGATTAACTTGGGGGAGTGAGATTCTTTAATGTGAATCTAAATCCTATGACCTCTTCCAGTACCCATCTTCTCAGGCTGCCATTGCTCCAGTTAAACACCACTATCAGCAGAGGTCAAGATTAGAAAGAGACCTTTAGCTTTTGGATAGCCCAGGTCAAATCTGACACAGGTTGTGAACAGAATGACAGCAAAGCCGCTCGGAATAACCAGCACAGGGAGAACCACTGCCGAGAGCAAAGCAATAGGTGATACATTGAATCTGCTGCTTCAAGCACGGAGACTGCTGTGTTTTGTGCTAGTTACAGTGGGGGTTTATCAAGGATGAGGCACAACAACGAAGTGAGGGGTCAAAACTGCACGAATCCTCACAGTAGGTAGGTGTGGATATTACAGGGAATGATGCAATCTGCTGGTCAGCTGCAGGCAGAAACGGGATTTTTAAAATCCCAAATGATTATTCCAACACTATAACCACGCCAGGGCTGCATACTGGCTTGTCCATCAGCATCACCGCTGTCACACTAATTGGCAAAATGCTCCATTAACTTGTGCAGCTGTGTGAATACTAGGCAGGCAATTGCCAAGGAAACACCAGAACATATGCTCACATGTCATTCTTCTTTCTATATCTGAGATAATGTGATATAAATGCAACACAAAATTCAGGAACAGAAACTGGTGACTTAGGCAGGGCTCTGGGGAGAGAAGGCAGAGAGCACTGGGAAATGTATGCTAAAGCGATGAAAAGGGCTGGAGGCTCAACGGCTCTCAAAGGGCAGAAACAATGGAATTTAACAGAACAGCAGCTCCACAAGTTCAAAATTAATGAATCAACAGAAAAGTGAGCAAACAGTCTGTGGAGCTGACAGCTGAAGTGCTGAGATAGTCATCAAAAGTAGAAGCACTGGCTTAGCAATTTATCATGGAAAATGGAGCACAATCATTCCCTTACAGCATATTTGATAAAAAACATAAGGCAGACATGTTGCTTGCCCAGATAATCTTACAGTCCAAATAATTTCAAATACTCTCCAACACAATCAGATCCCCATACAGAGATCAGTGATGAACTGTGAAATATTTGCTTTTGCCATGGAGCTGGTGCTTCAGTACTTCCAAATACTAAATTCCATTGCTTACATAGTATTATAAACAGTTTCCTGCACAGAGAATTATCTGGTTCACTGGTTTTATTCTATCCCTGGTTGAACGAACAGATTTTTGACCAAAAAAAAAAGTAGTAATACATTATCCCCATTGACTTTGACAAAAAACTCCAATGGTCCTATGGCCATTTCATCACCTACTGGAACTACAAAAAAATGAACCAACCTTAAGTGAAGGTGGTCCACAGGTAACAAAAGAGAAAGCTGAAAATACAACAACAATAACAACAAGAAAAGATGAAGCCAAAATTAAGCAAAGTGGGGTGGGAAAGGCCTGAAAAAAAACATACTGATGCATTTTAATCTGAGGAAGGACATGGAAAGGACCATTTTGATTTTCCAATCAAGTGCCTGCGGTAATATGGCAAGTGCATCAGAAATTCATATGGAGTTTTATTAAACTTCCTCTTACCCTACAGTTTCCACCTGAGATGTTAATATTGCCTTTGTAAAAACGAAAATGAGCTGTTTTGTTAAAAACACCTGCTCCAGGAACCAGTCCTGTTTCATTATGAATAATTCAGATCAAACACACTTAAACACTCATTGTACAAATTTTCCCATTACCAAAAAAAACCAGCAATTGTTTATAAATACAATTTTATTCTACTTACAATTACGGATATTGTTCCAGTCAATTTTAGAAAAAAATGGATGGCAGCAGAGATCCTCAAAACCCAGCCTTTCCTTCTGCCCACAGAGCAGGCTCTGGATCAGGTCAAGAAAGTCACTGCTAACTTTCACATCCTCTGGGAACTTCAGAAATCTCTGCATTAGAAAGCAATGGATTTGTGCTCAGTAGGAAAACAGGCTCAGAACAGTAAGATTAAGTTTCATTATTCTGAGATATGTCAGGTACAAAGGGTGAATATTTATAGCACACAAATAAAAGTATGGTGCATTTTTTCCAAATAGGCTTTTATATGCATTTACTGCAGTAAAGATAAGAACACAGGAACAACTATTCCCACCCAGGCAAGTGGTATCCCAGGTCACCATCTTATGCTGAACAATGGCCAATGGCACACACAAAGGGAAGAGTAAAACAAGACGCTTCCCCAGAAAATTCTCACAAACTTCCAAAGGTTTGTGGCTTAGGATTTTTTGAATCAGAGATGATGACACCTGTTACAAAAAATAACTTGATACCTATAATACAGAGACATAAAAATACAATACAATGCATGTATTCCAGATATTTATGAACATGACAAAGTAAGAGACATCCATAAACTTATGTAAAGTTGAGAAAAGCAGTCTTTAGCTACAGCCTTTTTATTTGAAAACAGGGAAGGAGTTTTCTCTACCTGGAAGTTCATGATGTTATTGAAAGTTTTTGCTGAAGTGCCTTCAGTGAAGGGAGACCTTCCATAAATCATTTCATAGGCGATGACTCCGAGGGACCACCAGTCGCATTCGGGGCCGTAGGAGGCTTTGCCATCCCCAGCCAGCCCTGTCAGCATCTCTGGTGCCATGTAGTCAGGTGTGCCCACAGGGAGCCTGGCATTCACCTAGGAGCAGATAAACCAAGTGAAATTACAGCACTTTCTGTTCAAAGTCATCTTGTTAATAAACCAAAGATTTTTTGGGGTTTTTTTCCACCTTTTATTTTAATGAGTCATAATTTTCAGCCCTCCAAGAGAATTTTAAGTAAGTAATTTTAAGCAAAGCTGTTTAGCAAATAAGTGCCAGGTTAAGGAAACTGCTGATAAATAAACAAAGCGAGCTATTTGGTATAAAAAGAGTCAAGTTATCAGAGTTAATTGCTACTATAAAGTACAAGCTGCTAAAGTAGAAAAGTAGCATCCAAAAAGCACAAATACTAAACTGATGTTTTAAACAGCAAACATACTCTGCTTCAACTAGTATTAATGGGGACATCAGAGCTGAAATTTCAAAAATGGTCAGATTTAGACATAAATATTCCCTGCCCTCATTACATTCTCTGTCACCCTTACCTTTTTACCTAGCGTTCATGATCAGCAAAGTACTAATATTTGAATTTCTGGACTGCTTAGAAAAGGTAATTCAGGAGGCAATACTGCAATCATTTTTGTACTGAGTGGCATAAAGAATGAAACAAAACAGCAGGCAGGCTAACAAAAAAACTGAGTGACTGAAGAGATAGTGTGAAGAAAAAATTTAAAAGGAAAATGCAATGCAGAGAAGCACTGAAAATGTAAGAAGAGGGAAAACAGGATATTAAGAATCACATTACAAAGAAAATGTTATGGAAAAATGAAAATTGTAAAACAAGACAGAAATATGATACAGAACTTCATGTTCTCACTTAGATACATTTAAATTTTAAAATTTTTCACTGGAAGTTGTATGCAGTTACCAAAACTTACAAGCAACTTATAAAAAAACTCCACTGATTCAGATTTGATGCAGTACTTTCTGGTGAGTGAAGCCCAGAATATTTAAATGTGACTCATTTTGAACAAGAGCTCCCCAGTCTTCAAAGTTATGTCACCTTAGTTACAACAGGCACAATTTTCATTCCAGCTATAAATCCATGTGCTCTTTAAACACAGCATTGAACAGCCATAAGAACCTCTAGAAGCTATGATTTTGTATCACAGTGCAGCACCATGAGAAAGCAGACTTACCTTTACCTTTCTTGTGTATTACTATTTTAATAAGCAAGCAAATATCTACTGAGGGCTGCAAAAGATACTTGAGCTCATGCTTGAAAAGCCATTCACAAATGGAAAAATGTGATTGTGAATAGATTCCATAGTGGACAAGAAAGGCAGAAGAGAGAAGAGAAAGGTGTAATCAAAGAACAGACACTTAGTTAGTTTTCCCTTTTCGACTGGACTATCCAAACAAGCCACAAAGTTTAAATTCAGATTATTACCGTTTTGTTTACTGTCATTTTGGCAGCTGACCCAAAGTCCACCAGCTTAATGTGTCCTGTTCGGTCAATAAGAACATTCTCTGGTTTGATATCCCTGTAAGCCAAAAGAAAGGAATCAGAACCTTTCCAGACCATTCCCTACTGTCACACCCAGGTAACAGGATATCCCTATTCAGCTATACTCAACCATATGCATAAAGCCTTTCAAGTGGGAGTCTTTTTCCAACAGATGCCCTGTTTCTAAGCAAATATGGGAATATTACAGTTCCCCTTATTTCATGTAAGGTTAATAATTATTGACAGCAGATGAAAAGAGAACGTGATTTTGCACCTTGACCACATTGTAACTGAGTTACAGTAAAGTATTTTGTAGTTTTCTTCCCAAATTCCCTCACAACTTCTTCTGCACTTATTCTTCCAGATCCAGGCAGTGACCTTGCACAAGAAAGCCACGGCCCATGCTCTAAGTGCAGCCAATACAAACTCTTGGAATATAAAATACTTCCTAACATTTCCACACCCTCAGAATGGAATACTATTTTTAAATACCAATACGATTTGAAAATGCACACAGTAACTGTCTCCAAGCCTTGAGAGAAAACTCTGTGATATTTAACTACTCCAACATCCTATACTGCCCTGTTCACCAATCAGCACACAACAATTTTCAACAATTACATTAATTTCCCATAGTATTTGGTGCCAAAAGCAGCAATCCATGGAAAAGATTTAAATTTTTTATAGTGCAACATTAAGGCTTCTTTTTACTGAGCCTCCAGAAAAATATATGTAACAATCCTTTCTTGATATTGGTCTGAACTTTACATCAAAGTTAATGCCCTGAGCTACAATTATAGTTGGGAGTCTGATTAATTTTCTAATTTTGTCTTCTGACACAGCATGCGAAATACTGTCCTGAAAGAGGACAGAATATAGAAGCACCCAAAGCAACCTTTACGTACCGGTGGACATAACCCATCTGATGGACACTGTGAATGGCCAAAACCAACTCTGCAAGATAAAACTGCACCATATTCTCATCCAGCTGGTCCTCATATCTGTTTAAGAGTGACAGCAAGTCCCCTCCAGGCTGATACTCCATAACCTACATAAAATTTTAAAGGAACAGATATACAAGATATTCCATTCAACTCCCCAGTATGACACTGGGCACATAACAAACAGTGCAGGAAAATTTACAGAAAATGAGCACATTTCAACCATCACACTGTTCTTTAGTAAACCAACAGCAGTGGTGTTCAATAGAGGAGAAAAGCAAAGATTAGGCATTACCAAGTAGAGATTTTTCTTGTCTTGAAATGCATATTGTAACTGTGGAATCCATGGACTGGTGCTCTGAGCTAATATGCTGCGTTCTTCCTCAAAAAATGACACCTACCAAAAAAGTGTTCAGTTACATCATGATAAGAGGGAGTGAGAATACATTAGAATCCCCTAGTTTTAGAAAAACTTGGCACACATCACAAAAAAATTACGCAGAAATTATTAAGCGCTGTTTCCCTGGCAAGTGCCATGTGAGGGTAGTACCATACTCTGCTTTTTTGTCAATCTATGCCCCAGAAAGGGTAATTTTAGTTGAGCTTCATTTCTGCTAGCCACAAACAATGCTGAGGGTCATCAGGAGCAACCTTACTGCACCATGTACTGGTAACAACTGATGCAGATATTGTATAAATTCTCTATAAGGTCTCTCATGGAGTATCTCTGTCCTACTTGTCATCTCATGTCAGCAAAGATTAACTTCTGTTTCTCACCAAACTATGAGAACAACCTCCATTATCCCTTTTTTAAGTTTCCAAGTAACACATTTCTCAAGCTAGCGAGAGGCTCTCCATAAAAATCCAGTCACCACAGTTTGCCTTCACACCCACTCCTGACATTCTACTTTGCTCTTTAAAATAAAAAAACCCTTAATGAATAGATTGACTGAAAATTCAAACCATCATCAACAAGATCAATACTGATTCAGTGTTTTCGTCATCTGGGGTTTTTTTCACTTGTAATTAGATGGGAAGCTCTTTACAACAAGGGCCATGTTTTGGTACCTCATGCAATAGACCCATAAACTGTGACAATGGCTTTGAAACACAGCAAAACTACACACAAATTTATTGCTTCACTGAAATGCAGCATGAGCTTTCTCAAGATATATTTTTAACTCGATTCTAATAATAGTGACAGAAAGGAAGTGCTCAACAAATTGCAATTTATCCTCCTACTCTCATAACAGAAAAATATACGTACGTGCTCCTGCGCCAGCAAGGACTCCTTGCTCATCACCTTCATAGCATAGACATCACCAGTGACTTTCTCTCTCACTACTTTGACATCTGCAAAGTGACCACAGCCAACCACACTCTTTACTTCAAAATCCTTCACACTGGGTTGCAGTTCCTTTAGTTCAGCGATAGTCTCTGCATCTATAAAAATAAAATACTTATTTTTACATTAGGCAACTGGCATTTTATAAAAAAGAGACAACATCGAAACTGGGGAATAAAATTTTAAAAAACCCCAGCAAACCAAAACCAAAAAACCCCCAACATTTAGTTCCAGATTCTCAAGAAATGTTAAATCTTTCCAGAATATGCTTCTTAAAAATAACAGTATGCATCAGAACTAGAAAAAGACTCTATCAATGCAGAGCTAAGTCTGAAATATGGTACATACAAAAGGACCAGGAAATGCTAAGACAGTTCCCATAGCAACCATAATTCTGTCCCATTCATAACATCAGAGGCTGAGAACCTCTTTGGTTTCTAATTTCTTTCCAGCCATCCTTTATCAATACAAAGCATATTCTCTAAACATGAGGGCTTTACCCAGCGAGTTCTAATCCAGGGGCAGGGTTTGCTCCGCTGCCTGAGGGAGGCACCAGTCTATTGCCTAAAAACCAACCACAGGCATTTTTTGCAGATATTCAGCTCAAGTTTTCCACTAACTAGTTCCAACCAGCATGCACTGTGATAATCAATCACTCACAGGAGATCGTTCTAAAAATTCTTCAAACTAGCTGAAAATTACTGTCTGCTAATAATACCTACAAACCATGGGGTGGAACTATAACAGGGGGCACAACATGTTACTTGAAATCAAATGTCTTTCTGCTATATCTTAATGGAAAAATTGATGGAAATTTTCTTTGCTCTTCCCCAAAAGGAATCTGAGCACATTATCAGTAAAATATTTACTCCCTTAGGACTTATATTTCTGAAGCACAGAAATACTATTTACAAGTTACACACGCAAAACTCAGGTAACACATGGAATCCAAAAGGTGAAAGAGCCAAGGATTACCAAATTCCTCTCTCAAATATTTTTTCTTAGTCACTATCCTGCTCTCAACTTCTGACATCCTTCTGTGGTGCACACTTGGAGCCTTGCTGTAGCCAGTACTTGCTTTCCAAGAAAGCACCTCCTCAAATATAAATACAGTACAGACTAAGAAGGACGCACATTTGAGTCACAGCACTTCAAAAGCCACTTGCATTTGATCTTCTCGGACCTGAACAAATTTTTACTAAGATTGCCAAGATCTCCTTTGCAGAGTTGAGTCTGCCAACAACAACAAAAAAAATCAGATGTTCAAAGTCCTGGGTTACAATCAAAGCAACTAAAGCATTACTTGAACATCCAGATTCTTAAGAACTGTTTTATAAAGTGACACCTGAAAATTAGTCTAAACAAACTTACACTTCTTGACAAAGTTGCCAACATGTTTAATTTTCATTAAAGCAGGGTTTCTGCATTCTTCAAAAAGAACAAATAATGAATCAAGGATGCCTTCCCGGGAGAGAGGAGACATCTGCTGTTGAGTCACAAAGAGTGGCTTCCCCTGGAAAAAAAAAGCAGCAACAGCAGATGGAGTCTCAGACAACAATGAAAAGCCTCAAATCAATAACAGATGTATAGAGCAGATTATATATTATCCATTTTAAAATCACTACTTCAGAAATTAGGTAAATGATACAGAAGTGTGAGGTAAATATGTCAACTCACTGTGTCTATCTGTTATAGTTGTTACAGGTATTTTTCTTTTAGACAAAGCAATCCTATAAAGTTTCAAGCAACTAAACTAACAGTTTCAAGAAAGCTGTGATTCAAATTTTTAAAATCTACATCCTCCTGATGACTGTGATCTGACTGGCTTTTTCCTTGACATTGTATGATGCATGATTTTTTCATGGTACAAACAATTTAAGCAATCAGTATCAACAGCAGCTCTAAAGGAAAAGCTGTTGAACCTCAGATGATGAAACAGCAGCCCCTTAGGTAAATTTGTCTTGGGACAAACCCACAGCTCCTTCATCCATGAAAAAATGGAAGATTACAGGGCACAGAAAGCAATATTTCATCTTCACGTGGAAAAATCCATTAGGCTAAAACATCAACAGATGCACAAAACATAAGACCAGTTACTATCCACTGACCTTTGTGCAAACCAGATACACTTTGAACTTCACCTAGTTATCCCTTTCTTTTACCACTTCCCCCAAAGAATGACACAGGCATGGTTTCAGCATCCAAACAAGCAAAGCTGTATTTTGAGATACTGGGAATGGACAAGGACAAAAACCAAGATCAGCTGCTCCCAGGCCAGCTGTCCTTCACCTGAAAGAGCAGATTTAGCCGAGAAACTCGGCTGGCGATGGGCTCCATTGGTCCTGCCTCGACCAGATTTCGGGCTCCACATTTAAACTTCAACATCTTTACAGCTTATCTCATATAAAGGATCTCCTGAAAAAGGGAACAGGGACATTCAGGAAGCACTTAACTGGCTGACTTTAAGTAAAAAATACAGATGAGGGGGAATGTAATTTAAGCAACATCTACATTTCCTTGGGGACAAAATTTCTAAGTTTAAACGCGCCTGGAGCGCCCCAGCAATTAAAGCAGGGAGAAGCACAGAAGCAATTACGTTGAAGAAGACCTCTGAGACCATCGAGTCCAACCTGTGAGCGACCCCCACCGTGTCAGCACCCCGCGGCACTCAGCGCCTCAGCCAGTCTTTCCTTAAACACCTCCAGGGACGGTGACCCCACCGCGGAGCCCCCAAAACTCCGGAGCTTGCAGCGGGCGGACCCGAGCCCCTCTCAGCCTCCGTGGGTCCCTCAGAGCCGCTCCGTCCCAGCTCCTGCTCCCGTTTCTGTGGACCCGAGTCCACCTCAGCCCTCGCGGATGCCACAGAGCCGTCCCGTCCCAGCGGACAGGAGCCCCCCTCAGCCCTCGCGGGCCCCTCAGAGCCTCCCTGCCCCAGCTCCTGTGGGTCCTCCAGAGCCTCCCTGCCCCAGCTCCTGTGGGTCCTCCAGAGCCTCCCTGCCCCAGCTCCTGTGGGTCCTCCAGAGCCTCCCTGCCCCAGCTCCTGTGGGTCCTCCAGAGCCTCCCTGCCCCAGCTCCTGTGGGTCCTCCAGAGCCTCCCTGCCCCAGCTCCTGCGCGTCCCTCAAAGCCGCCCCGCCCTAGCTCCTGCTCCCATTCCTGCGGAGCCGAGCTCCTTTCAGCCCTCGCGGGTCCCTCAGAGCCTCCCCGTCCCAGCTCCTGCGGGTCCCTCAGAGCCGCCCTGTCCCCGCTCCTGCGGACCCGAGCCCCCTTCAGTCCCTGCGGGTCCCTCAGAGCCGCCCTGTCCCAGCTCCTGCGGACCCGAGCCCCCCTCAGCCCTCGCGGATCCCTCAGAGCCGCCCCGTCACAGCCCCTGCGGGTCCCTCAGAGCCGCCCTGTCCCAGCTCCTGCGGCCCCGAGCCCCCTTCAGTCCCTGCGGGGCCCTCAGAGCCGCCCTGTCCCAGCTACTGCACCCTTTCCTGCGGACCCGAGCTCCCCTCAGCCCTCGCGGATCCCTCAGAGCCGCCCCGTCACAGCCCCTGCGGGTCCCTCAGAGCCGTCCTGTCCCCGCCCCTGCGGACCCGAGCCCCCTCTGCCCCCGCGGGTCCCTCAGAGCCGCCCCAGCTCCCGTTCCCCTCGCGCTCCCCGTTTTTACCGCCGCCTGCATTTGAACGGCGCGGTGGGCGTGGATCTCCTACGTCACTTCCGGTACCGGCGCGCGGGCCAATCGCGGGCCGGCGGGGCCGGAAGCCCTGCCCGGGAGTGGCGGCGGCCCCGTGCGGGCGGGAGCGGCCGCGGGCTCTGAGGGGAGCCCGGAGCTTCCCCAGCTCCGGAGGGAGCAGAGAGCCTTCGGACGCTGCTGGTGCTGCTCTGCCCTCGCGGGTTTGCTCGCGCTTGTCGTGTATTTCACGTCTTTTTGTTTGTTTGTTTGTTTGTTTTCCTTTGGCAAATCTTAAAAGGCAAAAATGACTCATTCCCAGTAGTTCTGAGCGGAGCTGGCTCAACCCTACCCTAGACGTCATAGTTGGCAGCAGCTGCTGCCAGGTAGGGCAGCCAGAGGGGAAATGGAAAGGTTTTCAGAAGCTTTAAATTTCCTTCTATAAAATGCTTGCCTGACCTTTATGACCCTTTTTGTATGGCCGATTTATTCATGGCCGGGTGATGAACTTTCAAGTGAAGCACTAGTGAAAAGCTTCCAGCTCGACACCCCCTCTGTGTGTGATGCATCAGAACATTCAGTGGGATGCAGGGTGACCTTGTGTAAGGATGGATCCGTGCGGAGATGTCCATGGAGGACCTCGGCAGGGAGCACTGATGCGGCCGGCAGACATCACAGGGAACACAGCCCCTTGTTACAGTGTCTGCGCAAGATTTAATCTGCTAACAGAAACCTCGGTGGTGTGGTCCTTAAAAATAATCAAGTTGCTGTAAGTGACATAAAATAAGGTATTTTGCTCTCCAACACTCACTTTAATGATGCTAATACTGGCTTGGCATCTAGCTGATCAAGTAATGCACTGATGGATTTATTACATTCGACTTTATACAAATCATTTTAGCGATTTGTGCTTCCTTCCACCTCCCCCAGTCCACCCCTGGAACACTGACATATTTGTTGTGTATTTCTCTTCTCAAACTTACATAGCTGGGTTCATTTCAAGTTACAAAGCCTGAAAGAGTTTTTAAAATCTAATTTATTGTCCACTACCTGCACTGCCAATTTGGTTTTTGGACTCCGCTCACGACACTGTCATTGGCTGTGTCCCATCCACATCCGCATTGCCCAGGAGGGATCAGCTTTAAACAGAAATGCAGTAAAGAGCTTCCTGTGCATGACCTGGGCACTTGTTGTGGTAGTGCATTTTAATAAAATACCACATCCTGCCCTGATACTGGAACCCCACCGTGTCTAAAGGTGCTCTACCCTAGATTTTGAACAAGTCCCGTTGTCTGCCATCCAAACTAAGAGAACTTCAGGCTCTTCTGTCTTTCCCTTTCTCCAGCCTATCTCCTCAGCAAATGTCATGAACCCCCTCTGTTTTAACTGCCAGAATTACTGTTAAATATCCACACTGTTTCTAATTCCGTTGGAGATATCACCATACCTGCACCTCAGTTTGGATTTAGAAAATGGGGGAAGCAGAAGGGCTGCGTTCTCCTTCTGACAACTCAGTTCTAAACTGTGTTCCAGTCACAAGCTGTGGCTGATTTTCCTTCCATCTTCTCTGCAGGATGGTGTGGAACAGCTGATGCACACACTGGAGAGGAGAAGGGTCATTAAGGGGCTCATCTCATGTACATTAATGCTCCCCTTTCCCATCAGAACATAAATACTGGCTCTGGGTTGTCCCACACAATATCCCAAATTTAACCAGCCAGGTGAGCTGCTTGGCTGGATCACGGGCCTCTCTCAGCTGCCCAACAGGTTCAGCAATAGGGTCAGTTTACTGATTTACAGGTTTATAATTAAAGTTTTCCAAACAAAGACATGTTTTGGGTTTTTTTGGTTTTTTGGAGTTTTTTGTTGTTTGGTGGGTTGGTTTGTTTGTTTGTTTGTTTGTTTTTCTGAGTGATTGCAAGCAAAGGAGCTGGCTCTTAAAAGCCTTTAGGACAGATACAGTTTACCTGATAATTTAGGTGAAGGCTCAAGTTAGATTAGTTCCCTTTAAGAAGGCTTAAATACATCTTTTGCTAGAAGCAGCCGTGTGATAAAGATCGTGTACTGTTTTTTTTCTTCTTTTTTGCTCTGTAACAGACTTATGTAAACAGCAATGTCTACCAGAAAAATGAAATACTAGCATAAAAATGCAGTTGTACCAGAAGTGTTATCAAATGGTAAGAAAAAAACTGAAGTGGCAGATGAGGGGAGGAGAAGAGAGAGAGGAAAACTGCAGTTTCAGTGATAACACCTCAGTACCCATTTCTGATGTCCCAGGTAAAAAAAGAAATACATACCTGTACAGAAGAACACATCTTTTCTTTAAATTGGTGATCTGAAGTCTTCAGAGTAAAAGTGATGATTCCTTCCCACCTTTGATATTTTTATCAAGAGAAATCATAGTGCAACAGTCCTTTGTAACAGCCAAATTATGTATCACCCCTCGACCTTGACAGCTGCCCCTGGGTATACCCTCACTTAACTGGAAGGAGCAGCAGCAGACCTGCAACCATACAAAGCAAGAGCTCATTCCTACTATTAAATTAATAGGTTGCTCAAAAGTGTAACAGAATAAATAGCTCTGTGATTTTCCCTAAGCAGGTCCCAATATGGTGCTCAACATGTTTTGACATCTCACCATGCATTGAATTGGTTACCATCTGTTTGACATTATTTTATTGTAAGAGTAGGGCTTTCCCTTTATTTCCTTGGCCCAAATTCTCCTCCCTCATGCTGTTGCATTGTGCTCCAAGGTGACTGTGTTCCCAAGATTGCTTGTCGCTGTAACACCCTCCAGGCTTGCCTGAGGTCTAGGATACCACGTAAATGTAGAAGTAAACGACCAGGCAGGCAGGTACCCCAGCTATTTGCCAAGAACCTGGTGCTCAGATCCTCATCCTAACTAACCTCACCGTGTTTAAATGGGCAGAGAGCTGCCAAGTCCCCCCCAACTCCATCTGGCTGTGAACTTCTGTATTTACAGCAGCATTACTTGGAAATATCTTCATCTGTGGAGCAGTGAGACACTCGTGGCTGTGCCCAAGGTGCTAAGGAATTTATACATGGTTACAAAGCAATAAACAGGGCTTGTGCTATCAGCTGTATGCTAAGAGCTAAGTATGACCAAAAACCTATTTTTTTGTCCTACCTTGCAAATCTGTCCAGCTCTGTTCTTTCCAAATTGTAGTGCTACTGATGCAGATGGGTCTGCAGGCAAGGCTTCCGGGGATGTTGACCCCAGAAATAAATCATGCTCTTCAGCAAGGCCTTTACCATAGCTAATCTATATGTCAATCTATAATCTATAATTCTGTATGAAAACAAAAAAATAATTCTCCTTTATCAGCTCTATTCCTTCCTCTAACTCTTCAATATTTAAAAGACCTTGTAATAAACCAAGCTTTCTTCAGCCCTAACCCTGATCACACGTGGGTTACCACTTTCTGTTTGAAAATAAAGGGTTTAACTTGGCTGACTCCAATACTGTCATAAGCCCTTGCTAAGTGTAGCTCTCACCATTGCTTAATGAGACCTAAATAATCCTTAGATTCCTGACACATTTTGTTCCACTTTCTTTTCCCAAACTATCACAAAGTATCCAACCTGACATAATAGTCATGCACTCTACACGGGTTAGGAATATTTGCACAATACATATTTGGGGAGAAGAGTTATGGAAGAGGGAAGTAAATTCCTTATCAGATATGAAGGCAAAGAGAAATAATCACCAGAAAAACAATTACAATTACAGAAAAACAATTGTCTTTCCTTCTGCAGTATTTTTAATTTCCTCATAAGAATTTTTGGAAAAAGACCACTCTGCTGTCATCCTCCCGGGATAAGCAAAAAGGAAATGAAACTTTAAAAGACCTGAAAGGCTGTTTGGTGTTTCTTCCACAGACTTTCACTAGAAGGTAGGCACAGAGATAATATTCTTCAAGGTTATTTTGACTGCAATATTAAAAGCCTTTTTTGTTTGTATTAGCAATATGCTAATAATTGTATTATACAAGTGCTAATGTTCACTGGGGTTTTTTATGTATGGCTTCTATTTTCTTTATATTTACAGAAGTAAAATCCTTTAAATCAGTTTTTAAAACACAAGGCCTTCCTATTAGATACATAGTTGTCATCTATCTTTTGATTTATTCATAAAAATGCAAACAGACATATGCGATGATGCTCTTCAGACCAAATCCCAGTTAGGAGGATTCCTCCTTCCAGTACACACTGCTCAGTTCTGACCACACTCTCCTAACACACAGCCATATGTTGAATTTCCCTGTAAGCCAAAACATAATCATGATAAATTTCTGGTGTGACCAAAATGAAATAGTAACAGAATTGGGTCACTAAGAATCTTTCTTTATGTGCAAACTGAGCATTTAACGACATGAAAGTGAAGTGCTTTTTTTAATCCTAATTGTCGTCTACATTTTTTTTTTTTAATATTTAGCCTAAAACAAATCCCTCATTACTTTCCAGAGAAATAACTTATTAACTTGTAGATGCAGTGAAAAGCAAGTGATATTTTATATATCTCAGCTTCAGGCTTCCTTTGTGCTATCGCAGGAACAACCCTGATTCCGCAAAAATTATTTTATAGAAAGTAATTTATTAAACCTCACAATCTGTCAAGACACATGAATATTGATGTGTTCACATTAACATCTCCTCGAGCAGCTGAAAACTAAATTTGTCATGACTTAATGGGAATTACATGTTGCACATCAACAGGTGACAGGAGCTTAATTACAGCAAAACTGATAAAGTATCTGAGCCATTATAAAAAATTCTTTAAATGTCCTAAAGAACCACTTGCTTGTTTTCATTGATGGGGAAGGGAAGGCAACTCTGGTTTATAAGATAAAACCTAGAACAGGACAGGTGCTGCTTATCAGATAGCAACTGCATCTAACATAACACTCAGTTACTCTGGAATTTAGATAATCATGTAAAAATGGCCATATCCAATTATATTTTACTTAGATTCCGAAAGAAAAAAAGAACAGAGCTACCTTTATAGTGAAGAGACAGAATTCTTTTGAGAGCACAATTAAAACTTATTATTAAAATTTAATCATATGTTGGTCCTGGGGTGAATGAATTCTAGATGTTTACAGCAGGACTCTTTTCTTTGCCTCAAATCAACAAATCCACAGAAAAGACACCCTTTCCTCAACTACAGCAATAATTTGCTGGTTTGTGGGATTGGGCATCAGTACCCAGGTATTTTCTTAGAAAAACAAATCCCATCAAGTATCAAAATTAAACAAAATATGTCTGTTAAAATGATGCCAGCTTTTTAAAAGAAAACAAACCCACTCTTTACTAATGCAGATGAGTTAAGACACAGAGGTAGACTTGGATTCTTTGTGTAATTGAACTTGAAAGAATCTCTGTCCTTTTCCTTTGAAGATTTATTCCAAAAATTCCAGTAAGCAATAATCTGTGCTCTGCAGCCCCATAGCATGGTGGGCAGTGTGAATAGGGTAAAAAAGAACAATAGTAGCTCTTTGTGCAGAGTATAAATAAAAGCAGCAGATGAGGCAATGACAGTTTTAATGTCAAAGGACTCTTCCAGGTAAGACTAAAAGAAATTCAGATTTGATTGCCTGCCTATTTTTTAATCTGGAATCACGATTTTGGTACCTTACGGATTTTAGATGTTCTTGCTCTGAGTGGGTGTGTTCATTCCTGTCCCGAAGAGCTCGGCAATGACAGCCTACATGTTACTTTATTTAATTCTACTAGAATTAGTTCTATAATGTTTGCTTGGAGGCCAAGAAATATTTTACAGTGACTATTGTGGGATTCTCATTTTTAAACAGCTTTTCCATGTTAAGAATTGTGATGAATAAGTGATTAAGAAATAACACTGACAAACAGTGAAGTAATTTAAGGTTCATGAAGGAAGTGAATGACAATTTCTGGCTGCTTTGGAGGTCACTGCATGGTCAAATTGCTTTTTTTGGAGTGCTCTTCACCATTTCTCATGGTGATTGGCCTGGCTCACATTGTTTTCTCACACTTTTAAATTTCCTTTACTACCTGGAAAGAAAAGGCTGCAAACCCAGTATATTCTTCCTCAAAAAAAAAGTTGGGAATGTGGGAAGTTGTTGCAATGGTGCAATGTTCCTGGTCTGCCAAGGAATTGCATTTAGCCATTTTTAGCCAAAGTCTGGATACAAAACAACAAGCCTTGAAAGAGGAATGGAAACTCCATGTGAAAGAGTTTCTGTGGAATAAACATTTCCTGAATAAAAAATGGCTGTAGGCTACTTTGTTCCTCCCTGTGTTTTTAAAGTACTGCAGGTCAACTTTTGTTTTAAAAATAACTTTTCAATAAAAGGTGGGTTTATGCTACTATTTCTAATTCCTCTATGATTGAATTAATTACCTAAGTACTAAGGTAGAATATTTTCTTCTTTCTGCTCCTCCTACCACTCACCTCTCCAGTTTTCCTCAGAGCAACGGATCTCGTGCATTGTGTCTCTGAAATTTGAAGTGGATCAGATGCAGCATTAATGAATTGTGCCGGTGGATGAGAACAATTAATAGCAATTAGACCCTTGGAAACAAGGGGAGAGGTGCAGACTTGTTGGCACATCCCACATCTTAAACCGTTTAAGCATGAAGCAGAAAGTAGTCAGCTTTTCATATCAAAGAGTTATCCAAGAAAGCCTAATAGCCAACATCAAAATGACAAAAACCAATAATAACTAAAAAAGGAAAAAACTATCTTAAATAATTGGTATTTGTTAACAACCATTCTAAAGCAGAACACAAGCTATGACTTAAAATCCTCCAGAAGACAGCATTTAAAGGAATGGAGGAGGCTGGGTTCTGCATCAACGTATTCCACCACGAACGGATACTACAAAATAAAGATTATTTAGAATACAAGATGCTGGAATAAAAGAGGTTTGCGCACAGGCTTCATAGTTTGTTGCACCTCTGTCCTCTCTGTGTTCCCCTGGCTTTCATTCTGATGCCTTTCAGTATCTTAGCCTCAAAAGATGAGATATCATCTAGTTCCTGTGAATAAGAACTGCTACTTCTCTCTTGAAAAGGGTTCTTTAAATCCTACTTGTTTTCTGGAATTCAGCTCCAAACTGAGCCAGAGGCGCAGCCAGGCAATGCTGGCAGTGGTGTTCAACAGCTGTGCAGAGTCTGCAAAAGTCCTTCCCCCTTATAGGTAGCCTCTTGGGGCAAGGAATGCTATTCCACGTTCAGAAATATCCAACAAACAGGCAGATACAAGGTATTCGTGAACAATGAAGGTGCAGGAACAAGGCTGTCTCTCCCTGTCACTGCCTGCCCAGCTGTGCTGTGAGGGAAGGACACACAGCCCCCGCTGCATCATTCAGCAGTACCAACACATCAGAAAATGGCAACTGCTAAACATCGTTTTTCTTTCCACCCCTACCAAGTCATTTGTAAAGGGCCGTTTCTGCCCAAGCCGCATATAAATTGTAGGTTGTTAGTGGATTGCTGCTCTCTGGCTTCATCTGCACACCGCTCTGTGCCAAAACCACAGCTCTGCAGGACCTCAGTTGTAAAGAAGAAAATGATCAATAAGCCTGGGCAGCTTGTGACGCTCAGTGACAGATTTTCACTGCCTCTGTGGCTGTATTTTAATTTAGACGAAAATAGTTAACAGCGCAGTTGCAAGGGAAAAGAAGTCATCTGCTTCTTATCTAATGTGTAATTCAAAAATTCCTATAATTGATCTTCATTGACAGTTTTTGCAAGCTCACTCACCCACACTGCACATATTGTGCTTCCTGACATAATTTCCGACATAGACGATGATATTTCAACAGAGGAAGCTTGTTAAATCAGGTCAAACAAAATAAAGAATCAGAATGTGCTGCAAGTCCTTGCAGCTGTCTGTCTTTTCACCCTTCCCCCTTATCCCCACCAAAAAAATACAAAACAAAACAAACAAAGCCCACAAAACAACAACAAAATGCACACAGAACGTTACAAAACCGATTTCCAAACACTGGTATTTTTGTAATGGGGTAAAACCACAAAATTCAGCTTTGTTAAATGTTGATAGGCTTCTGAATTAAAATCCATTATTTTCTCCCAAGATGCTGGACTATTACTGTTGATCAGACATAACTGCCAGTCTTTTATTGCTTCCACATGGTTTAATTTTCCCTGGAAGTGTCATATATATTCTAATGATCTGCTGAATTAAAAGAATTCTAAATTGGTTCCCAATTGATGAGATGGTGTTTCTGAGATAGGACAATAAAGGGCATTTTCTCTCACAGACAAACACAAAAATTCTGGACGTGTTAATGGGTCCTCAGGTGTCTGAAAGAGCGATATATAATTTCAGAGCAACACAAACAATGGATGCATTTTCCATTTACAATGACTGTAAATAAAGAGGAACATAATGTTTCTGTTTTATAAACACAACCACTGGCCTAGGCAGCATTCTCCAGCTACTCAGACTACTCTTATTCTTCAAAGAACTGAGATAAAGGAAGGGTTCAACAGACTACCAACTAATAGATACAATTAATGGTAGCAGAAAGCCAGACAAAGTTCAATAGAAGCATGTTAGAATACTAGACACAAAAGGCTGGCATAGGGGAACCTCATTTTAATTTCTATAAATACAATTCCAGCTTTTAAAACAAAACATTTGAAGTGCAGAGTGAGGCACTTTTCCATAGAGGTAGATTCCTTTATTCCAGATTGTTTTTCCAGCTCTAGGTGCTAATTCTATAGCAGTTGAGAGATGATACCCATAAATCACCTCCCTGACCCACAGGCCTTTCCCCCCTTGGCTGGGGATGGCTCTTAGGCTGTGCTGCTGAATGGTTTTCCAATTTCTCGTGGCTGTAGCACGTCAGGTTATTTATGCTACACCTTATTGAGCTGGTAAGTCATCAGGAGAGAAAGAGAGGCAACCAAGGGTGATGCATGTGCAGACACACTAAAAATCACGGTCAGCTCTTACCTTTCATGCCCACAGCAAGTTCCCAGGAGGCTTCTGCACTGGACAGGGATGTTGGTGTGCTTCGAAAAGTGAGACAATATTTCCTGAGCTCTGCAGACGTATCATGTTATGTGCAAGCATCTCCTTTTTCCCACTGAGTAAGTTCTGAAACACTCAACAAACAAAAACACTTGAAGGGCAAACCCGTAAATATTTCAGCTAGTTGTATATAGGTTACTCCTTTGGAGTTAAATAACTGGTGTAAAACTGACACAGTGTGTATTTTATACTGAATAGCACAAAACTGACCCAGGAAGCAGCAAGGATTATGAGCCAGACTGTGGAATGGGAAGCCATACGGGCTCTTCTGCGAGGATATTCAATAGTGGAATGTTTGGAAGGTAATTGCTTCCTTCATTTTTGGCCTTCACTGAAATTTCTTCATTTAAGTGTAAATTTGAGGAAGTAATATTCACCTGTCTATATGATGTCTTTATATGAAAACAGTGAGGGAAAATAAAAATTAATTAAATTCTTCACATAAGGCTACATCTGACACTGACCTTAAAGAGGATGACTAAAATAGGCAAAAACATGTTTATTTAAACTAAGATTTACTTTCAATAGCAAAGTGTTGCTGAAAGAAACCAGATACCCAAATAAGTGGTAAGCTAACCCCCAGCACCAAAATCATGTACAAAATATGATTTTTGATGACTTTTCCCTTCCTGCTCAACAAGGCTGATTTCATGTCATTCTAGGCAGGCAAAGGCGTGGAAGCTTTATGAAATAACCTGATCTCCAAGAGAGAGGAGAATCACAGCCCAAAGGGCATTCAGCCAAACCCAGAGCCTGGATTGCTGTGGAGTTTTATCAGTCTCTACATCCAGGATGAAAGGCCATTGAGTAAGCAAAATATGCACCCAATCTTTATATCTTTCTACAACAGCATGTCAACATATTCATTGATCCCAGTGAAGAGTATTTCGCTCCCTTTCTGTCAC
Organism: Callaeas wilsoni; assembly: GCA_013398955.1. Lineage (NCBI taxonomy): Eukaryota > Metazoa > Chordata > Aves > Passeriformes > Callaeidae > Callaeas > Callaeas wilsoni. The sequence continues at coordinate 8,273 of VWPU01000247.1, read as the reverse complement.
ATCACTGCCTTCACACACCCCATGGGAGAAGTTGGCTGTGAACTCACACCAAGGCTGCACTAAATGTTCATAAATGTCATTCCCGATGCGACTGAGCTCACCCGGCCCCTGCAGGCATGGAGTGCTGTACAGCAAAATGCAAAAACGGGAAACAAGAATAGAAGGCACTTTATTAAGGTAATGTTCATATCTAAATTTCACCCCCATCTAGATAATGTGTGGGTGAATATTAGATTTAAGCAGTTAGCTTAATGCTGAATATTTTAGTGACGAATATGGTCTATGCACTTCCTAAAATGTCTAGAAGTATGCAAAGCAATAATATGGGAAAGGCAAGATAGAAAGAGAGAGGAAACTTTTAATCTTAAGGTTTATTTTTAGGTGATCTATTGAATGAAGGTTTGGCTTTTCCTTAGAACACCCACACCCATGCAGCAGAGCAAAGATTCTGATGCATGTGGTACCCAGAGTATCACAGCTTTCTCCATGGTTGTTTTTTTTTCATATAATGTAGTCAGTTAATTAGATCTCCTCTGATCAATCATTGAATTACCGCTTCAAAAGGCATTATGATATGATGAGAGTGCCTCGCAGCAGTTAAACACTTTGATTTTTCTGTCCTAACACATTTACAACTGATGTCAACTAGGTCCTCCCAGCAGGAATAAAGAAATACTTTTTTAAATTACAAGCACAATTTATCTCACAATTTAAAATCTGAGCAGTAAAATTACTGTCATACGGATTCATTCTCTCCATTGGTCTTTCCTAGTATTTAAGACCAATCTCTTTCATGTTTTCCATGTGCCTTATGTTTTGATCTCAAGCCCTCTGGAGCTTCAGCCTTCTCGCTTGCTCTTGTTCTCTCCAGCTCTTTTATACCACCACTGTTATATATCTGTGACTTCAGCTGTGTTACAGCAGCTCCTTCCTTGATCCTCGGGAGTCTGACTCAAAAACCCAAGCAGTGTAGTCATTGCAAAGAGATATTGACAGGAACTCCTTTGTCTTTTGTGACTTGGCTCTTGAAGAGAAACTGTGATCTAAGGGTTAAGATTGTAGGTCACAACTCGATCATGAGATTTGCATGCCTTGGCATTGGGGACTGTTGGCAAGTTACTGCCTTGGCTTCTCCTCATCCCTCTTTGAAAGGGGAACAGGGATTACAGGACAATGTCACCCCAAGAGCTGCCTCGTTATAGTTTCTGTGAAGAGCTTTGGACCCCTTGGAAAGCAGACAGTACAGGGAGGGGTGGTGTGTAGTTTTGGGAAAGGTCTGGTTTTGCTTCCCCTCCAAAAGCAGATGCCATGTGCAGCATCCAGGGATCTTTGCACGGTGCTGTACAGAGGAGTTCTTATCCTTGCAGTAAAACACGAAAATAAAGAAGCTTTCAACATCCTGGTTTCGTTTGTGATTCAAGTCCCCAAATGGGGGAAAAATGATACATTGGTTTTCTGAGCAGTATAAAAGATGGAAAATAATTTACTTTTTAATCCTATGGAAATACTTTTGCCAGATGAAGACTGTTCTGCCATTGCCTTTCCAGCAGGATAGGGCAGTCTGCAGGTAATTAAACAACAGAAAGCAATACCCATAATTCAACAGTATGTCTAGGCTATTATTTGGCAATTCTTTTTCTCTTGAAAACTCCTATATATAATATGAGCTTAAAATGGAAATCGCTCATAGCAAGTTTCATTTCATTGTGAATTGTTCTCATACAGCAATATGTAACCACATTTGTAAGAAACCCAAATCTTTTTCTGCCAGCCAAAGCTGTCCTGCACTCTTACAAAGTCTGCTATTTTGAATTTGAATACCTGCTACGTGGGCAGCAGACCCCAGGGAGATGATACACCAGTCTGGCAACTCGCCATCCTGTGAAACGGAAGGGTGCTGACAAAACTGAAGGGGATTTAGAAACCAGCAACTAGAATGAGAAGACACAGGATTTTCGTTTTCCTGGAGAGATTAAAACTTGGCTGGTTTTATAGCAAGGTTGATTACTGCCTCCCAAATTAAACCCCACTACTCAGGGAAACATATTATCATCTGGAAACTCCTTTCCTAGTACTTGCAGGTCTCCCCATGGCCAGGCTGACACAGCAAAACAGATTTTCCAGGTGCCTCCAGAGCCAAGACAAGGAGGGGTTATTGCTCCTGACAGTGCAGAGCACTCCTGGGGCCCAGGGAGACAGTGTGTCCCCTGTCCTGTGAGCTGAACATGGAAAAGGTGACAATGTTCTTTTTAGTAACTCAGCCGTTAAAAAGAAACAGAAGAAAGCACAGTTTGAAAGCATGAAAAAGGAGAAAGATGCTGGGGAATAGCACTGACTACCTCAAGCTGATGCAGGGTCCCTCATCCATGTAGAATGAGCTTTAGCTCACCAGGAGCAACTTAATTACTTCTGTTCAGTGGTTTTCCACCCACATGTTTATCGTAGTTTGTGCTCTTGGAAAGTGCTGAGGAAACAGCTCAGAGCATGAAAGGGGATTACTCTCACAGGTAATGGGTGCTGCAAAAGCTCCTTCTGAAAGCTTCTGTGCTGCACATACCCAGGATGCCTTCCCCTGGGCAGGACTGTCTGGCTCCTAATGATGTGACAGCGGAGCAGATCCTGCAGGAACACGAAGGTGCTGGCATTTGCACCAAGGAGTTAACAACCCTAAGAATTAGTAATTACACAAATAAATATACCGCTAATAAAAAACCCTGTTATCCTGTACTTTTTACTTTAAAATTTCTTGTTCCCAGGAAGTGAATCAGGCCTCTCTTCAGAAAATTTATAGAATACCAGTTTCCATAACAACATTATTGCTCAATGAAGCAAAAATACCTGGCAGAGTTGCCATTATCATGAAATAATTGACCACAACAGTGAGTGAAAGAGGCCGCATTAAACCCCACATTGCTTTGTGTCAACATGGTCAATTACGATCCAATAATGCCAGATCAAAGACCAGCATTCCTAAAACAAGTCATTACAAATCACAGCATATACCTAAGAAGCAGAGCGAGATCGTAGTGAACAAATATTTTTCACTACAACAAAGCACAAAGTCGTGTCCAATCATTCAATGGTTGCAGAACTCCATGGCCCACACCATGACAGGTAATTTTAGGACCTAAGGGTTTGCTATAAAGAAATACAAGAAAGAACATCTCTCTCAGTTTGTGCCTTCATATGAGCAAAGGCATGAGCAACTTTTTAATTCTTAATAGGAGTGTTTGTTCCACAAAGGCTTGGCAAACGGTGTCATGTGGTAAGATTCAGGAGGGAGTAACTCACACCCACTGCTGAAAACACCTACTTCATTAAAAAAACACGGCACCACTCTAGATGTCAATGTACATGTCCCCATGGAACCATTACATCTTTACTCCTCCTGTGGGCTGGGTTTGTGTGGGATCACTCAGACTCAACACCTCTCACACGAGTGTGCAGTGTCCACCCTGCACGGCCCCAGCCCAGCTCTGCTCTGCACCCTGTTGTGCTCACCGAGTGTGTCCCTGAGACATTCTTTATTTCTCTACAGATTCTCCAGCAGCTCTGTAGCTCCAGCAGTCTGAGACACGCTGCCAGAGGCACACACTGCAATCCCAGCAGCTGGCACAAGTGTGTGTGAGCACGGGAGCCCTCTCGGCATAAGTGTTGGGAGATCATCCCACTAAGACGGACCCAGCTTGGATCCTGTGTCCAGAGTCTCCCCAGAGCTTGGTAAGTCAAGAAGGAGCCTCAGGTGCAAAGCAGCATGTGTGTCAGGTCAGGGCCAGGTGTGAACCAAAGTTGAATTGTTTGTGTGGTACCCCAAACAGATCAAGTTGGCCTGAAATATTGGCCATGCAACTCCTCCAGATCCAGAGTAGTTCTGCTTGTTCCCGGCACTGTCAGCTTTGTTTTAGAGAGACTGTTACAGAATGCTTCCAAACTTCACAACCCACAGAGACACAAACCTATAGCACAAAATAATTACACCTCTGACTCCTATGTGCCATAATCCAAGTCAAACTGTTCCCCTATTCTTTCCCCTTTGCACCCCTTGTTCCTTACACACAGGCAGAGTGAGCACAGCATGGTGTTGGCTCTGTTCTTAGGCACTTCTGAGTCATCCAGGCCATGCTTCACCCCCTTAGCAGTCAAGGGATGCTTCCCCTAACTTCAATGTCATGAGTCACCTTGGTGGTTGAGTGGTCTTTCTGCTCTACCTGATGTGATATTGATAACCCTGGGAAACAACAAACTTGTCAGAAACTCTGTGGAGATATTGAGCCTAGAGAAGAATCAGGATGGTCTTTTATTTTACTACATCTTGCTTGGCTAACACTCATAACAGCTTTCTTTCCCTTCTATTTAACAAGAAATCTCTGGTTTTTTCACCCTTACCAAGCTCTGCAAACACACCTTCCCATCCTGTATTTCCTCTACTCAGCATCAGGGAAAAGCTGGGCACACACATACTGGATAGCTTTGGACATTACAGAAGCAAAGAGAAAGAAAGGTCACACATGAGTCTTATGTCTGGCTTTGCAGTTCTGGCCTGTTTTGCAAGCAAGACACATATGTCCTTTAATTATTCATTAGGGTAACTGCAAGCTCTCTGAGGCTGCCTCCACCTCTTGCAGCAGAGGAAGCTGTGGCTGAAACACCTCAGCACAGAGGTACACAAACAACCAGAAAAAGTAAAACATTTGTCAGAAATAAAGTGCAGGAAAACAGAGAGAAAAATAAAGCAATTAATCATTCAAAAAGGGGGGAGTGGGTCAGAGGGAGAGAGAGAAAGAGAGAGAGTGGCAAAAGAAACGTGATAGTTCGTGCTGCCTCCCCTGGAAGTCTGTCAGCCCACTGGCAGGAAGATTAAGGATGTTGATGGGAATTCCTTTCTCACCACAGTCAGCTTTAAAAGCACAGGATAACCTACTTTTACAGGTCTGGCTGTGGCTTTCCCACAACACATCTTTTTCTCCCCTTACTGTAAACAAAAAAGGATGATCCCTTGCAGTGCCTGTTATCTGAGTGCTGCCCTCACAGCTGAGGTGAAGGTATTGATTGAAGCACTTGGACATTTATTGGATTTGTGAAAAATGCTTTGTCCTGCTCAAGTCATACAGTCCTACATGCTCCAGAATTTGTTGGTGTAACCACCAAAGGTCCCTCTGCCGCAATTCCTTTGTGAACAGACCAACCAGTGAAATCCCTGCAAGGCAGAATACAGATATCAAAGCGTCAGATTTAACAATGTACTTGACACTGGGCTTGAAGAGCCTGCACAGCTTAGAGTTCACCTCTCCTTGACCCTCTGGGAAGGACAATAGCCATTGCTGTATCCACAGCTTAAGCTGGATTGCCTGTTTCAGTATCTTGCTCTTTCAGGAACCTGTTTAGCAGAGTGAATTTTCCCTGGCAGGTTGCCCTGGATGGCTCCTTGAGTCAAGTTCTCCAACCTCCCCATGGCTTATTTACTGGATTCAGTACTTGTGGGGATGGGTAAAAGCAAGAAGGGAAAATTGCTTAGAGGCAAAGTCAGCACTATCATTTTGCCCCATAAGGATAGAACGTTTTGCCACTTTCTTTTTTATACAGACCTGCAAGATTTTGATCTGAGCAAGGACAGAATGATTGATCCTCTTACAGAGACTCTTACACCACTCTCTTATACCTATGCTTTATTTTCACCCTTGTTTGCTAATATCACAAAGAAGGCCTTCATATGTCTTGGGCAAGGTGACATTTCTGTGTTCTGTGATGACATCACTGCCATCAGTCACTTGCACTTGGTTCTCTGTGTGCTTGAGTCAGTCTGGCCTTTTTGCATTTTCAGAAAGGGCCATCCCTGGAGTGATTTTCAGGCTGAAAGGTCATTTGTTCTGTACACACAGGAACCTTCTGTATTGCAAGAGCATCAGGTCTTGAAATGCCTGATCTAAATCTCCACGAGAGCTACTCACTATTGCCGACCTCAGTACCTGAGGAGTGAAGTCTCACATCAGACTTCAGCAGTGCAATTGAAAAAAACCAACCATATATTTGACTTGTTTCCAATAACTAGTTCTTCTGTTTTCTGGGCTGAAGTTCTCCAAAGGACATAACCAAGCTGAAGCAGGGGAAGAAGAGCAAAAACGGGATTTGGATGTTCACTTATGGGCAGCAACTGTCTCAGCTCTCAGGTGAAATACATTTTAAGATCCTAATAGATAATGCCACCATATCATTGTAAAGAAACTGCATTGTTATATTCTTAATAGTTTTGCACAGGTATTTGATTGGGATGACACATACAAAATAAAATACTAATAAAGTAGCATACAAAGGAGTTCTAAAAGCAGTAACATAACATATTTCTAAAAAGCTAAATCAATAATTAAATTCACAGGACAATGGATTTTTAAATTTTTTTTTTAAAGTGGAAGTCAATAACATGTTGTGCTATAAACAAAGCTTTAATCCAGGGTTACTCCAGATAACACAGTTATGTTTTGCAGTCAATAGTCCCCAAAGGAACATTAAGCTTGTATAGATGCCTGACTAAGATGGTGGCATATTTACAATACATTTCACTGATTTATATGTGCTTTTTCTCTCCATCCAGGCAATAGCTTTTCTTCATCCTTATCCTAACAGCTGTAGCAAGGGGGTTTGTTTCAGGCTTTGTTTGGGAGATTAAAACCATCTCAGTATAATCTCTTTTTGTTTTATACACTGAAGGAAGCATTAGAGATGAAAATTAATGCCACAATGGATTTCATTAATCACACCAGGAGGCTTGGTTTGCTGTAGTAGACACTTCCAGCAGAAGGTGCTCACAATCAGTTTAAATATTAAACGCCCTCCTGTGTTTAAATAGCGATGATCAAATCTGCAATCACAGCTCCCATCGGGACAGGGCTTCTTTTAAAAGGGCCAATACTGCCCAAACCATCTTACCTTATGGTCAATCCCTCTTTCCAGCAATGTAAGCTTCCGTGGAACTGCAAGGACAAAAGGACTGGAAAAATCAGTGCCTGGGGGAATTGCTGTGAGATAAAGGAGGTGTCACCTCTGGGTCACCAGCACAGAAGAAATCATAATGGTCATAAGGGCCAACGGTTACCACGGTGGGACAGGTGCTGGCAGCAGAGGCACCAGTCTCTGCCTGGTCCTTGGAGAGTAGGTGTTCACATTGTAAAAAGCATCACTGCCATTAACTGATGCTGCCAGGAAAAAGGCCAAGGATCGACAGGTCCCCCAGGCTGGGCTTTTGGGGTGTATCCCCATGAAAGGCTAAGTCCCAGTGGCAGATGGCCAGAGGGAAGTGTGCATTCCCACAATTTATGTTCTAACTGTTACGAATAATCAGCAGCTCTCCAGGGCCCTGGATCTGATGTGAGGCAGGAGCCAGCCCTGCTTCAAAACTGCATCAGTCACCAACTGTCCCAGCCAAAAACATCCTTGGACTGATGCGCTGGGGCTGTTGCATACAGATGAACATGGCCTAGGTGAACCTTCCATAGAAGGAAGGAAAGCAAGCCCCAAGAAAGCAGCGTACAAAGAAAAAAGCTGTAAAACTCATAATTCCTTTCTGCAGAATCTAGGAATCAAAAGCACAAGTTTCCTTAAAATGTTTTTGTTCAATTGCTATTAAAGCCTTGCTTGAAATTAAAGTACAATTGGAAATTGAGGGAATGGGGTCTTAGCAAATGTGACAATACACAGGTTTATGCTGCTGTATTCTGCCTCTGCCTCCCTCCTATGACAGGATCTAAGGAGACAGAAAATCAACAAAACCAAAACTGAAACCCCAACCAGTCCTGCCCCTAGGAGAGGGAATAGTGCTGGGAGCTGAAATGACTACAACTCCCAACGTTCACCGAGGGTCCCTTTAGGACAAATGTTACCCAAGAACATCCCAAACAATCTGAAATTGAAAGCAAGCCCCGGTGGCTGTTGGAAGGTGTAGTCAGCTCTGCGGGGTGAACTACTGAGCACAAAGATCTCGAGAGCTGCTCTGGCACCCAAAAGAGCCCCGCTAGAGCTCTGGGGGAGCGGGCGGCGAGCGGAGAGAACGCGCTGTGCCCCTCGGGGGTGCCAAGCTCCCTCCTTGGGCTTCCCCGATGTTTTGGGGGGATTTTTGGCCTGGGCCTGCGGCAGAAGGGGCGAAACCCGCCCGCGGCAGCCGGGTCCAGCAGGACCGGGTTTCCCCCGCGCCACCCGGGCCCGGTGCCGGTGGCCGTGTCGGCGGCGGTGGCGCTGGCCGTGGCGGTGGCGATGCGCTGCCGGGGCCCGGCGCCGGGGGG
>VWPU01000246.1:125810-201563 GCA_013398955.1 Callaeas wilsoni | reverse complement strand
TCCCCTTCCCTCCCCTCCCCCTTTTATCATTACCTCTTCCTCTTTCCTGACTGACCTCCATCTGATACCTTAGTTCTTGATTACCAATAAGTTCCTGCCTGAGCACTGATAAGAGAGGATTTATTTCTCTGTTTTCTTGTGAGGAGGACTGTTCTTAACAGGATTTTTTTTCTAAAAGAGAAAAAAAGAAAATAAGACAACAAATAGATAAAATGACAACCAGGTTTTTGGTTTGATTGGATTTTGTTTGTTTGTTTGTTTGTTTGTTTTTGTGAAGTGACTGACATTTAGACACCTCCTGGTTCCCATTTACTCCCTTAATAAAACAATTTTTAAGAGTCTGTCTCTCTCACCACACAGCATTAAACTTCAAGAAGGAAGGGGATTGACTGCTTTTATTATTTCATCATTGTTTTCTAGTGTGGCCAGGCAGTTAGCGCTGAGAGGGTGTGTGTGTAAATATACATTATAATCACATTACAAATCACTGCCAAGCAGAGCAAACACAGACTGAAGGATGTCTACAATCAGAAAAGGGATTGCAGAGTGGGTTCCTGAAGCCCCAGAGTCAATAGGAAGGTACCTTCCAACTTGAATTTTAAAGAATTTTTATAGAAAGGTGACACCTTTAAGGTCAATGTATCTGCATCCCTGCCATTGTGCCAGCACAGTGATCCCTCTCTAGCTGGTAAACTCATAGAATCCACGCTGAGTTGGAAGGGACCCATCAGGATCATTGAGTCCAACTCCTTGTCCCACACAGGACATCCCAAGAGTCATACCATGTGCCTGAGAGAATTGTCCAAACACTTCTTGAACTCAGTCAGGGTTGGTGCTATGACCATTTCCCTGGGGAGCCTGTCCAGTGCCCAGCCACTCTCGGGGTGAAGAATCTTTTCTTAATATCCAACCTTAACCTCCCCTGACTCAGCTCCAGCCATTTCCCCAAGTCCTATGATTGGTCACCAGAGTGCAGAGATCAGTGCCTGTCCCTCCACTGCCCCTTGTGAGGATGCTCAAGACCCCAGTGAGGTCTCCCCTCCATGTCCTCTTCTCCAGGCTGAACAGACCAACTGACCTCAGCTGCTCCTCATACGGCTTACCCTCCAGAGCCTTCACCATCCTTGTGGCCTCCTTTGGATGTTTAAGCTGTATTGATAAAGAAACCTTTATTGTTGCATATGTTACAGAATGAACATTACCTTGGGAAGGTAAACTGAGGCCCATTCAACACTGTGCATTGCCAAATCAGAATTTAAGCTCCTAAATCAGAGTCATGAAGTTGATGCCTTCTGTGTAGGAGAATCATAGAATGCTTTGGGTTGGAAGGGACCTTAAAGATCATCTTGTTCCAACCCTCCACCACAGGCAGGGACACCTTACACTAGACCAGGTTGCTCAGCTCCCCATCCACCATGGCCTTGAACACTGCCAGAGGAAGCGGCAGAGTTATCTGGATATGGCCAGGATGCTGGTATCTGGTGTCATGAGGGAGCACTGAGCTCTCCCACCAATTCATCTTGGTTTCCTCTTGGTTTCGCCCACTTCGGCAAACATGAGATAAAGCATCAGACGTTGCCAGTAAATGACTGTTATTTGCACAAGGAAAAACCCTGCAATGCCTTGTACTGACTCCACTGTTTGCTCAGCTCTAGATGGCAGAGAGTTAGACAAAAACAAATACACACACCCGAAAAGCACATCAATATCTGTCTTGTTATCACATTTACATGCTTTTGAAGAAAGTTTATAGTGCAAAAAGACATTTTCTGCCCTACCTTTCTTTTCAGACAGAATGGATTTTTTTAATAATAGGAGTCACAGGGTTATTCATGAATATTGAACAATTTAAACACAATTTGAGCTCACCATGAGTTCTTGCCTCAGTTCTCAGTGCTAAAACAGTCTTGTCTCTGTGCCTAGCTGTCTTATTCTAGATTTCTTTACATGGAACCATGATGCCAATAATCAGTATGCTACACCAATGGAAGCACATGTCTCTGTTCTATCTAAGCTTCCTGAAACCCGTTTTAATATCTCATTTCATCTGAACCATCTGTATTCTCAGTCGGTTCTGGTAAAAGGCAGCTGAAATGGAGATATGAGAACTCTTCAGATGCACAGAGCACATCTGGTTTCAGGTGCCAGTGAAGGAATTTGTCATCGAGAGCCAAGGCCATGATAAAAGATCTGTGTTGCTACTATGTAAAAAGTACTTCATAGAAATAGCTAAAAATGCAGTTCTCTCTCCACAGAAGTCATAGTCCAAAGAAGGACGTCCACTATGAGTATACATTATGGGCAGGGTACAGGGAAAAGGGACAGGATGTAATAACTTTTGAAACCCTGAATGTATCTTTTATTCATAATTTGTGAAGAAACTGGAATTAAGGCTATTTTTGCATAACTGGGTTGAGGGAAGGCAGCCGTTTCTGAGATTTTAGGAGGTTTTCAGCTCTGCAGAGTAGGGTGTCTTGATACAGCAGGGCTGGAAATAAGGTCAGAGCAGAGAGGCAGCCTGGGAAACAGCGTCAGTGGAAGCCTGGAAGTTGCTGTCATCTGCTGCTGCTTTGGTGAGATAAGGAGCTGACTTCAGAGAGAAAGCCAAAGACCTTCCTGTAGAAGTTGAAGATGATTTCTTCAGCTGTGACTTTTATTAGGAAGCTATTTGCTCATGAATTTAGACAAAGTAAGCATTTTATAAATTTGATCTTACAAATTTACCTCTCATAAACACAGAAGTAAACTCTCAGTGTGTTCCCTTTTCCCTTTTCATCCACATCCTCACCTCATTCTCTGCTCAAGCTCCACCCCAGCTGATCTCACTGGACGATGCTTAAATCACAGCATCTTTCTGATAGTGGGACACAGACAGCAACGCCTTCTCCTGGCAAAGCAGGCCCCTGTAAACAATGCTGCTTTTGTTAAAATTATTTTAATTTCCTAAATCCTCTTAGTTTATAAAAGGGAAGATGGACCCTAAAAGTATTTCAAAGACAGCAGTCCTTCAAAGGTATTTCCTCATGCAGCATGAAGGATAGATCCAGTGAGGGTGTGAAAGTGTTTCGAAGGGATTGAAGCAAGGCAGTTATGCAAGGCAGTGAAAAGGATACCCCCAGAAGCTCCCTGGCTGTTCCCTGAAATTGCCAGAAACTGCAATCAAAGGAAGACATCTTAGTAGATGGTTTGAGAATAATTTATAAAACTTGAGTTACTTCTTTTAATTTTTTTCCTGTAGCTCAAACTATTTATGTGTTGTGATAAATGATCAACCAGTGTCTCAAAGTGACCTGCAAAATTACATAGGCTGGACTGGCCAGGCTTTCTGAAGTGCTGAGTCTGTTTTATTTGGGCACATAGTTCAGACCCAGAAATGAGAAAAACAAGAGCAAGATCCCAGACCTGCCACGGTTTTGACTTCTGCAACCCTTTGCTCTCTGCAAGTTTTAAGACATGGGGGAATTGTGGCTGCCGGCAGCTGATGCTCTATTTTACCAATCCAACTCAGTAACCAGCAGCCCTCGCCCGTTTGTTTTTCTGTTTGTTGAAATCCTATCTGCCCAAACTTCTGAAAGATATTTTTAAAGGATTTTAACGGAGGCCTTTCGCATGGGAGTCATTTTGTATTTTGTGGGCATCATCACATACAGAGGTATTTTCTTGATTAAGTGTAAGTTTTATTAAGCTCTCTCACTAAATGATATTCCTTCTTCTTCCCCACATTTCTTCTGCACTATGATCTCACTTTAGATTACTAATGCAGCCAGATGCATCCTGGATAATTTGGCACCATGCAAAGTGTCATTTCCCTGTGATCTCTCTGTTGATACAGTTGTTGCTCCAGTTCAACATTATCCAATGATTAAACCAGGACCAAATGACATCTCTGCAATTGTGAAGGACAATTCTGCTATGAAGAGTCATCATGTACAGGAATGTCTCATTTGTACTTGGTAGATACTCTGCTCGGATTTTGATGGCATTCCCAGTTCCCTTCAGGCACGCCCTCGTGATGCTGGGCAAACCTGGCTGGAAAATCCTCCCTGACACAGGCATGGTTTGAGGAATTCAGTCCCACTGGCTGTTCAGGGTGTTCAGAGCTTTACTGATACATTGACAGATGGTCCAAATAAAGAGGAATTTTTTAAAAGTGAAATGGAGTTGTCATAATGGTTTGATTAAAAACAAAACATGGGGAGAGGGGAAGTGAAAAGTTTAGGAAGTGTTAATATCATGGTATGGCATGGCATTTCAGTAGGAATCAGAGATTCATGCTGTTGCATACAGGTGGACCACAAGCATGCCATCAGTTCTGACTCACATCTGCAGTGATCCATGTCTCATGCCAGAGTTTTTACCACTTGTGGTGAACAGAACAGTCGATACCACAGTGAAGCAACTGCACAGTTTTTAAATGGCTCTTTCTTCCCTCCTCATTGTACATCGTGGATTTATCTGCAGCAAAAACACATGTTCTTTTAATTGAGTTCAAAGTGGGGAAGGAACCAGCAAAGGTTTAAATTACAAGTGAAAAGAGAGGAGTTTGCAAAGCGAGGCCAGTTCTGTGAATCGCTCTCCCAAATCTCCCACTCACTCAAAAAAAAATGTTTGAGTTTTTCTTGCCCTAGACTCTGCAAAGTTCAGCCCTTCCTAATTTAATCAGTTAAACTCTGGTGAACTGCAAACTCCAGCATGGTCACAGCTTTCTCTAGATGCTTATCACATTTCCCTCAGCCCTTGTTTAGCCAAGTTGCATACACAACATTCTTTTAATCCTTGTAAAATCAAGGCAAACCAAACTATCAGTTTTGAATGTACACAGAAATGCATCTTCTCCCAGATCTATCAGTGACCCACAACCATTTATAGCTGCCTTAGCCATCTACATAAATCCAGTAGAGGGAGGCATTACACAGATGTGGTTCTACAGCTGAGGCACTATCTCCAGATATTTGGGGTCAATAAAATGAAGCAAGGTCACAAACAACCAGAGCTCTGTCTGCTTTAGTGGCCAGGTCGATGTGGAAAAGAGAGGAGGTTTGTAAAGGAAGGGGAAACATGCTTCCTGGGATGGCAAAAATTAATCTCCCAGTGCTCGAGGTGTTTGAGAGAGAGATGAAATTACCCTGAAGGGAGGGCACTAGGGGAAAAATAATCTTTGATTTAGATGTTCCAGAAAACATATAGAATAAAGCTTTTCCACACATGAAATCCATGCATGAAATCCACAGTGTCCCATGTTGATTTAGCAACTGTATTATATGAGATGGAACTCATGTAAATCCATGTTATTTTCTCATCCATTCAGCAGAGGCCTTAAAAAAAAATAAAACATAGCCTTGTTACCTATTTTGCCTGTTCTTATTTCTGCTCTACCAGTTTAGTTACAGCTATGGTAGCAGGAAAAGTTGTTATAAGGCAGGACACTTACCCTGCAACTTGTATGCTCCCATTGGGAGCCCACAGAATCAAGTTCTCATTATGAACTCTATTTTCACCTCCCACATTGCAAGCACTAGAATAGGGGAAAAAAAACCAAAAAGGCTTCTGGCCCGTAAAAATATAGAATTTCTTCCTTAAGAGAAATGAATTGAAAACTAATTTTCAAGGAAGAAAAGCTTTCTATCAGCAGTACTGTTATTTCTTGTTATTGGTTTGAATGGCTTTAGCACCTGGAACCTTCATCTCTGCTGAGGATTGTGCATTGCTGCCTGCTGCAGGCTAATCCAGGGGCAAAAATCTCTCTCTAAATCGGCAAAGGAAAGGAGCATGGTTTGCTCCCATTTTACAAATGGAGACCTGGTAAAAGAAGATGTTAAGGCATTTGTCCACGTTTATTCTGCCAGCAATGCAACCCAGATCTCTTGAGTCTGAGTCCAATACTTTAACCACAAAACCCTCCTCTTTCCAGTTTCAGTGTTTAATTAATGATGATGATGTCTGCAGCTTCCTCTTATCAAGCCATCCTTTCATCAATGATGGTATTGTGGTTATTTCCCTGCCATGTGTGTGGCTGTCTTCCAGTTATTTTACCAGCTCCTGAAACCATGTTCACAAGTGTAGAATTTGCTAATCTTTCCCAAGTCCCTCTTATATGTGAAGCTGAACTCTGCTTTCAGTGCACACCGATTTTATGCTACTGATGAATGTAAAGCAGTGATGGTAAAACCTCTTGGGATACGTGGATTAGCTGAAGTTTCTAATACCATCTGTGCTACCACCTGAAGTGTGAGGTACGGTTCTTTCTTCCTACCACCAGTTAAGCATCTTAAATGGTTTTACCAAGGAATTTGAACATCATTAAAGTGGCCTGTGAATATCATTAAAATGGTCCTTCATGCCATTTCTGGTTGAATGTGGAAATAAATGTCACTTGGTCCTGGTTTTTCAGGTGTGGGGGCCTTTAGGTTTTATCCCCTCTTATGGCAAGTCCTCTTATTCCATGGTTCCATAATTTATATCCTTCTCCTTTGTGAGCATTGAGGGAAGAGCTTTGAAGTGTTTATTTGCCACCTGCACCACTTTCTTCCTGTTAAAACAGGACTACGTTCATAATGACACAGATCTGACCCAGGACCAGTTGTAGACCCTTCCATCAGCTCTGCATCCAGCTGAATGAACTATACAGCATGTCAACAACATTATTTTTACTGATCTTTCTTGGAAGTGATCAAAAGATATGATATTAATATAAGTGGCTTTGTTTCATTATCCTCCTTATCTTACTTTAGCTGACTTCTTAGATAAATCTGCAGTCTGGGGATCTGGTGAGAACATGCCTCTGTCAGGCAGTTGGATTAGAGGGTTGCTGTACATCCCTTCCAATTGAAATATTCTATTCTATTCTATTCTGTTCTATTCTATTCTATTCTATTCTATTCTATTCTATTCTATTCTATTCTATTCCATTCCATTCCATTATTTCTTGGTGAAATTAAAAATAAAATGAGCAAGCTTCATTCCCACTTATGATGTGTGTTCATAGGAATGCTTTAGCTTGTAGATGACATTAACTTCACGTGCATCACCAAGATGTTATTCTCCATGTTCTGTGATCAAAAAGAAGGAGAAGAGGATTTAAAATCATTGAGTGAAATCTCCAGTGCTGCTGTATGAATAAATAAGGCCAGGACTCGAGTCCAGTGGAAGGTCCTGCAATAGCACAGTTCAACAGACCTCCAGAGCAGGGTGGCCACACCCAGACAGTCTGCTGGGAAACGTCCTTGATCCACACCAAAAACCAGACCTAAATGCTCCTTGGCATGATGCTAGGTGGCCTGGACAGAAGTAATTCTGCATTACACACTAGCAATTTATCAGTCTGAAAAGTCATATGCCAGGGCTTGTGCCCATTCCCTGGCTCTTTCCATTTACTTTAAGATTAAATCAACCATGATCTAGGAGGATCTGTTTTATTGTCCATTGATGGTTAGTTTAGGCAGTTAACTCAGATGGAGCCATATGGATCATGTGGATTGCTGCCTTCATGCCTGGCTTACAGGTAGAGTGGAAGCAGCAAAATGTGTGATACCAACAATAAACCAAGATGGGGACAAGTGAAGAAAGGGGGCAAGTAGCATCCTATGGAGGCATTTATCCTCTGTAGATGCTTGGATTCATTCGGAGGTCTCCTGGCAAGACAGTGGAAAATCCAGTGTTTTCTTTATCAACTCATGACTAGCAGGTTTTTTCCCTGAATTAATGCCATTTAATTATTAGATTCTGTGTTTATGAACGGGAAATACTGGCTAGGGTACCTGTGGGAACTGTTTGATTTCTTAAGGTTTCTGGGCTATTTTTTTCTGAGCAATTTTCTGTTGTAATTTTAAGAAAAAAAATGTAGATACTCAGTCTGGCCTGCACTGCTGCCAACAACACGTGGCAGGCTGGTTACACATACAGAAAATCTCATCTGTAGTCAGTAAAAAGTCAATCCTGCAGCCCATGCTGGGGCAGAATTCCCACCCAAGGCACTATAAGACCCTCAGGAATAAGGAAGACTGAACTGGAATCTTATTTTGTTTAGGTTCATCTCTTATTGTGTTTTGGTTTTTGTCCCTTTCAACAGAAAATAAAATTTGTTGTAGTTGACCATTTGAGCATCAGCCTTTGTCTAGGTCTGAGGCTGGCACATCCCCAATGTTTCAATCAAAGCCAGAAGACTAAAGCAGAGGGAGAGAAAGAGCAATCCTTGTAAAGACCCTGTTATCCAATTTTGCAGTGTTCGAGAGAAGGAAAAAGTTACAGACCCCTGTGGATACTAGCTTATACCTTGAAGCATGAAATTTTATTACCTTTCTCCTCTACCTGGTCATCAAATAATTCTACTGTTTTTTAACTCATCTTCTACAGAATGAATCCATCAGTCTTGCTTTGTCCTTCATATGATTTTTAGCACTTTCTTTTGGATCTGTTAAGAGTCCCAGTTTAGCCTTAATGCATGGCTGCTTAGCAGTGCTCATAACACTTGGACATGCATTAATTGATCTTTGGACAAGCTGTCCTTCCCTATCTGCTTCACTGATTTGTTCCGTTCAATTTCATCCAACACGTCTCGCATCAAATTGTGCTGTAATTTCCTCTGCTGAAGTTCAGCATCCTTTGTGTTTAACTCCTGGGTCTCTCCATAGTTGTAATTACAAACCTGGAGGATTTAGTTGGAATTTTAATGGCAGTATAATAGTAAGCCTAGAGCCAAAACAAGTACTCCGTATTTTGGAACTGCCATGAACTGAGAGGCAGACCAGGCAGCAGGCTTTAAACACAAATGTGCAAAAAACATTTAAGGAGACTTAACTTAAATTCCTTCTTTTCTCCTTGACCAACTCATTTTATTAGGGAAAGTTTAATTTGTTAAATTGAAACACGCAGACATTTTAAAGAGAAAAGACTCCAAAAATGTAGCGTGTATTTCATGCCAAAATGTTATTCCAGAGTTTGCCACCCATTTGTGTTTCAGTAGAAATACTTGCCTCCCACTCCTTGGCACTGGCTCAAAACTCTTTTTCTCAAAGGAGGTGCTGAAAAAGCATCTGAGTATTAATTTGTCTTTTGTGGGAGGTTTTAGTGTTGTTATAAATCACTATAAATCACAAATCAGGCTTTAAATGGGAGACTTCATAAGCTGCTCTTACTGCATAAGGCTGTGAAAATGAAAAGCTTAAAGCAAATGTTATCTTGATGTATTTAAACTGCCTCTAGCAGACTTAGTGGCCTGGTTTTGCCAGTGTCTGACCTGCTCTTCCAAATGGTAAAGGGACGTGTGGTGGGCATCTCCTCCTACAGTGATGAATGCGATTCAAAGCTCCATTTATCAAAGGAAGCTGCTTCAAGACCCACTTTTGAACTTGCTGGACAGACTTTTCTCTAAGGATCTCATATCTTTGCAAGCATTACTGGTAACTTACCCAGTGCACAATCTGAATTTAAGATCTTAAGCACCAAGAGAGCACTTCTTGTTCTGATAAAAAATATATACATACAGTTCTGAGTGTTTCAAAACCTCAGCCAGAGACTTAGTAACACCCTATATTTACATGACATTTTTCATTCTGAGGTATTTCTCTGAGTCTGGTACACCAACCATGTGTAGGTAATTATCAGTAATCATCGCTAATTGTTTTTACAATTCTTTTTCCATTTTGGCATCAACTTTGAAACGGCAGCTTAACATGAGCTCATCTAAACGTAGACTTTGTGAAGACAACATTTCTGAATAGGAGCTGTATAGGGAGTCCAACGAGACAAAGCGCTCCAAGTTGGAGCATGGCCAGGACACCAAAGTCATTGCTAGAAGTCATGGGATCTTTAATGCCCACAAAGTGGTCAGGACCTCCACTGAGTTTTATGAGTGTAATGTCTCACCCGAAGAACAACTTCTTCAGCAGCACAGTACCCCATTGTACTGCACTGGACTCGTTCATGTGCGAGCAGAAGAGTCCCATTCACTGAACCCCTCATGCCAGCGCGTCCGGCTGACCAGACTGTCTTAGTGTGTCTTCCAGCTCAGCAGACCACCTGTCTTGGCTCACCACATGTGGCTGGGTGCCAGTGGGAGATGGCAAAGCTCTCAGCTTTCTCAGATAAAGACATTTTTGGGGCCTCATGGGATTTGTCCATCTCTACTGAATTTTGTTCATACCTTCATGCTTCGTTTGCAAGGCAGAGGGGATTCCAAAGAAGGGCTGGAAAGCTCTTCCTTTCCATCTATAACATCTATAAGGGTTGGTAGCCCAGTGCTCCGGGAGGTCCAGTGATAATAGGCTACTGAGAAAACTCACTGAATCCACATGTCCTAACAGTGTCCAGGCCAAACTGCCTTTTACAACATGAGGCCGTACTTCCAGTGACTTAAATACACTTGAAAAGCTGTTGAAATTGCAGCTGCCTTCCCACCTTCTCTGATAGTGCAAATCCATCTCTTTCTGTCAATGTATGGACTCTGCTGTGAATTTAGCCGAGCAATGCTGAACAGGCACAATTTCCATAGGACAAGAACTCTGTGCAGCCCAGCATAGGTTAAAACTTAGATTTTTTCAGTTTCCTTTGCTATTTAGAATTAGCCACAGGACCCTGCTGCTTGGTCCTGTGCTTTTGAGCATTTCTCTGGCTTCATCCACCAGCCTTACAGCAGCTCTGTGCAGAAAAGAGGAAGACAAATTGAAACCTGTATGTATGTGATGAACCTGTAGAGTTGTTCTAGGATGCCAAGGCGACTGCAATAATTATGGGACCAAATTCACCTCTGAAAGTTCAACTCATTTTCCCAAGTCACTGCTCATGTAGCTTGTCTATGCACACCATCATTTGGTGGGATGAAGAGTGAAGGCTGGACAATTGCTTTCTGCAGACAAAATGGTGAAAGATTACTTTTTATTTATTCAAATAAAAACAGCTTTTAAAGATTCTTTGGGGGATTACACAAAGGCTAGAGGCCTGTGTACATAACTGAGTTTTCACTGACACCCAGCCAGAGACAGGTCTAGAGAGCATGAATATCTGAGTAGCTGTAGCTAAGAATCTAAGGAAATTTCAGGCTAAAAAGGTGTGGAGAGTAGAAGAAGCAGAAAAAACAAGCAGATCGGTTGCTAGCTTGGTCTGAAATTGGAATTTAGATATCTAAATCTTGCTGTGGTTGGGATTTAAACTGACCCAATCCTACCCAAAGAACATAAACATCATAAAACATGGATGGATCTGTCTTAGCAGGCACTGCTTCCAGATAAGGTCTGGAAATTACAGAGGAACATCTGAACATGAGCTAACCATGATGCAACACAAAGAATAGACTCAGAGCTTGGATTTAAATAAGAAAATTGTGAGTAAGAATAGAGAGTGTGCTTACTGTGGTTCAAGACATGGTAGAAATCTTGCAGGCTGCCTTGGCTTTTTGTGTCTGGATCCGATCTCCAGCCCTTCACAGTGAAACAGAATTTCAAGAAAGAATCATATGTGACATGCAATTAGCTTTTAAGACCTGTGATGGAACTTCTTCACTGGAAAATCAACATTTGAGTATTTTTTTTTTTCAAAGAAAATCCTTACCTCAAATACAGGTTTGAATTAGAAAGACAACTGAAAACTCAAGGGGCATTATAGGTTGTAGAGAAAATTGCAGATTTCCATGCCTCCGAAGTCCATGGAAAAGGGAAATCTTGCATTTCCTGCTCTCAGACAACTATATAGAAGCTATGTAGAAGTCTTCCGTATAGTTATGCACTTCACTAGTATGAATAAGAGAATTCTTAATATGAAAAAGGGAATCTGCCTTGGACACACTGTCGATGGTATGAAAACAGGGCCAAAATTATGTTCAGTATCAACTGAACATCCATGCTGCACGTTATCCATTTATCCAGGCATTTGGAAAGAAATCATGGTAGTTTGTGAGAAGGAGGGAATAGACGATAGAGAGAAGAAGGAAGGGGGAGAGGCAAGTAAAATATCGTTGATTTTAATTTTTGCTATGGTTTGTTAATTTTGGCATGTGGGAGGTGGAATAGCTCCTGGCTTTTCTTTTATTGTGATTATAGTTTTTAATGTTGGCAAACACACCTGGAGCTGACAATAGGCATTTTTCAGTAGCACATTGTTATGAATAAAACTAAAAAATAAAATGATGACACTAAACAGAAAACTGAGTGTGTGGTTATCTTAAAGGGACACCCTAAGGCCTTACTGTTGTACTCTCAAACTGCATAAGCCTGTCACCCTGGCAACAAACAGATAAAAACCCAAAGATATATATTTACCTCTTGGAAGGGGGGAAACCATTTGTAGGGCTAATTCCTGTGGTCTTTCTGCAGGTAGAAGTCCTGAGCAGTTTTATCTGAGTAAGATCTAAGTAAAGACATCAGGGTTTGGCCTGCCATTATATTCTGATTCTGTTCTTTTTTCTACCACTTAAAAAACAAGTCAAAATAGATGCCTATGGAATTATGACTGCCTGAAATAATGTACAGGAAGTAAGAGTGTAAAATAAGGAATGCTTTTGGGTGATAAATATGTTCTTGAATGGTACACATCAACTAAATGCTGACATATGCTATATGTTCAGAGACAACACTGAGGCTACTGTTTTTAATTCCATAAACTTATGTCTTTATAAGAAGTATTTGTATAATAGTTGTCTATACTTTTACTCATATATTCATGCACATGCTAACATACACAAGTATGCACATTAATAAAATGTCATTCCTCAGAGGCTAAGGAGTCTTTGCATAAGGATTTTCAAAGGCAAAAAATTCTGAGTGTTTAACCCATAGACAGATTTGAAAGCAATTTCAAAGACCACATTGTTTTTTACACTGGTTTGTTAAAATCTATGGGTCTCAGTTGGTTATTTCATGGTTGTAACTCAAAAACCAAGACAAAACTGAGTGCATGTACTCATTGATTTGGAAGCTGTCCCAGACTTGATGAGTATAAAAGATGAAAGCCACTTTTCTTCTTGCTTTCTCTCAGATTACTATTTCTACAAAAATTCCAGGTTCACTCATAAGTCCCAGAGACGTGGGTGCACTTCGGCTCAACAGACCCACATTGCCTGGGTGGTGGCAGTGTGCAAGAGGTGAGTATCTTCTTTGTGAATCTTTGGTTAGAAGTTACCACCATGAGAATGGTGGACAAATGCAAACTACCAACCGCTGGTGCTACACTAGCTGTCTTTTCCCAGTCTGCAGGCTGTCACAGTTTCATGGTTTCAATTATCGCTTTAGCAAATACTTCAGGATATGAAGAAAGGAGTTCAAGTGACACTGGAGATGGAAGTCAGTCTTCCATCGGACATACTTTCACATATTTAGTTTTCTAAGTTTGGGAGAGTTTTATATAAGAAAGAAAATGTGCCTGAATACATATTGTTAAAGATGAATTTTAAAGTTATTTAACTCATGTTCGAACAAAAAAAAATTATATGTAGTTTATTTCCTTAAAATGGTTTCTATTTCACTAAAGGTGAGTAACAGCAGTGGTTAGGCTTCTGTGAAGACAATAAATTTCAGAATTTTGGGGCTCCTGAGAAGTGGACACTCATATTTTTGATATTTATTGCTTTTCCTTAGGAAATTAATCCTGAGGAAAGTGTCTCTGGTTCTGAGCAATATCCTGAAGAGCTCTGTCTTCACATTCATTATTAGCAGGTGGCATCTGGCTCAAGACCACAGGAGAAGAATTTAGCAGGTGGTCTTTGAGGTGACTCATATCACTTCTGCTTTCTGTTTGTAAGAAGAAGGAGGGAGGTTCAGCAGAAGAACAGCTCCTACCAGGAGGGGCTGTGCCAACAGGAAGCGGTACCAGTGACTCAGTGGGTGGCACGCTCTCCATCTGAGCTGGTGCTGCTCCCAGTCATCAGCCCAGCTGATGGCAGGAGAGGTTGAGAAGTAAAGATAGCATCTTTCAGACACCAGAGACAGACAATGGCCTGAGATCTCACGATCTGTTTTCCTCTCATTATGATTTTTCGTCTTATTTTACTGTTAATTTTGGGAACTGAGGCTTCCTAGATGTAGCAGCTCACTGAAAAAATCAGGTTTCGCTACAGAACTCTACCAGGCTACACTGTGAACATCACAGAATCATGGGATGGTTTGGATTGGAAGAGACTTTAAAGATCACCTTGTTCTACCCCCCTGCCATGGGCAGGGACACCTTCCACTATCCCAGGTTACTCCAAACCCCATCCAAGCTGGTCTTGGACACTTCCAGGGATGGGGCCGCCACAGCTTCTCTGGGCAACTATGCCAACGTCTCATCCCTATCACAGTGAAGAAATTCCTCATAAATCTATTCTAAATTCTAAATCTAATTCATAAATCTATTCTAACACTCTTCAAGTTTAAAGCCATTACCCCTTGTACTGTCACTCCATGCTCTTGTAAATATCTTCAGCTAGACCAGGTTGCTCAGAATCCTGTCCACTCTGACCTTGAACGTTTCCAGGCGCAAGACATCTACCATCTCTCTGGGCAAGCTGTTCATGGATATCCAGATATTCCTTTCTGTTCAAGGGGTCTCTATTCTGTATCATGACTCTTTACATATATATCTACACACCACAATGGAAAAATAAAAATATACCCTTCAGAGCCTAGCTGAAATCTCTTACAAGGAGATCATATTGAAATGTGTCTTCTCCTGCCCTTTTATTCCATTAATGGCCTTTCAATACTTAAAGGGGGCTTTAAAGAGAGACGAGGGCAGTAGGAATACAAGGGGTAATGGTTTTAAAATAAGAGGGCAGATCCAAATTAGATATAAGAAAGAATTTTTTTATGAGGAGGATGGTGAAACACTGAACAGACTGCCCAGAGAGGTGGTGGAGGCCCTGTCCCTGGAAACACTGAAGACCGGGTTGGACAAGGCTCTGAGCAACCTGGTCTGGGTTAAGATCTCCCTGTTCATTGCTGGAGAATTGGACTAGATGACATTTAAAAGTTCCCTCGAACCCAAACTAGTCTAATAATTCAATAATTGCTGTAGAGACAAATCCTCCATGTTCACTGAAATTTTCACTTTAAAGCAATGTAAACAAAGAAACTACCAACAGAGAGAAGGATCCCTTCAATTTCAAAGAGGTACCAAGAACCTCTCAGATAATTTTCTCTGTTGTGAAGAGACCGACCTTCAAGCAGCACAAATTTCCATTGCCTCCTAGAAATCAGCACAACCATGGCATTTTATAGTAATGAATGAAATATTCAGATAACTTCAGAACAATATCTTTGTTGAATGTAAATTAGATTGGATACCTTGACTTTGGTGCAAAAGCAATCATTTATATTGGCCAAAGCTATGGGTCAAATATTTTAATAGACCTTTAAGTCATTAAAGGTGGTCTAGAAGGAAATCTCTCAAAATAGAAATATTCTTCTAGAAAAGAGTGAGTGTAGAAAAAGCCTAAAGATGAAGCTGACGAAATAGATCTTTACATGAACACAATACAGATCTAAATATATAAATATATAAGCATATAAATATATTTTATATATATATATAAAAATATATAAATATAAATATATATATATAAGAATTATTGTACTGGAATATATCCAAACTGTTTTTTCTTTCCAGAATGGCTATCTGGGATATTTTTGTTCCCATCTCGATAGTTTTTATTGGGCGATAATTTATAGGCCAGCTGATGTCAGCATAATCAGAGTTTAGTACAATTTCTTCTTCTTTTTGCTTAGCAGTGCTGTATTTATTGGCCTGTTAAGTTTCATTTCAGTGAGGTGCAGCCTGAGCCAACGGAACATAACTTTGAAAAACTCCTGCAAACAGGGTCTCTCCCTGCACTTTATACTCCCCCTCATGCTTCATATTCTCATAATATATTAAAGGATTCTAGTGTCACCTTCCAAGAAATATCCAACTTTTGCTCATAAATAATTTTTAGCAGTTTTGACTTTTCTAAATATTTGTGGTTTTGTTTTTATTTTATTCCCACTTTGCCTGACAAAATGACAAGTTCAGGGGCAAAGCCTGATTGACTGCCCCACATTAGACATTTCACAACTGTCTAAGCATAGTTCAGATGTCACCAAACCCAGCCGAGAGGCCTCTCTGGAGTTCAGCAGGTTATCATTTTCCTACTGTTTGATTTGTGGTTACTGTGCTTCAGTAACTGTAAAGAAATTAGTTCCCGGCTAGACAGGAACTGGTAAAACGAAAGTGGTGTTGATGGAGGTGTTACTGACATGGACCCTTTTTTCCTTTTTCCCCAGTAAGTGATATTTGTCCTGTCTTGTCCCAGAGTGTTTTCTAAAGTCATTACTTCTAATGTCTCCATTGGCTTTTTTTTTTTAAAACATCTAGAAGTAATCACTTTGTCTAGAAGCTTTTTTCAGCCATTTCTTCTCTGCATTTTCATATCTATTTCTATGGTCTGCAGTCAGCTCTCAGTGAATACAGAGCTGGTTTGCTCCTCTCTTCCCTGAAGCTGCTCTTTCATTGTTAGACGTCCCTGCATTCACGCACACACCTCTCACAGAGAGGAAATAGATTTGAACTGAGACTGTAGAGATAGAAACTGCTGAGGCTGATGAAAAGAAAAACTAAATCCAGCTTGCACAAATAAAGTCTGTGTCAGAAAGTTACACAGCTCCTCCAGCCTCATTCATGGTACACTGAATTTGTCTTAGAACATAACTATTATTTTTTCAAAACATGTGTTTTCAGGGCCATATTTAAACTAAGAATAAATACAGGTTTTCCAGCAAAGACACAGAAAAAAAAGGCCTTTCATTATCTTGCCTAAATTTTCAACCAATTCCTGCTCAAACAATAAATAAGCCAAAGAGGGAGGTATTTTTCTCTTCTATGGAAACGTTGATTTTTGACCTTTTTTTTTTAAAGGAGATAAAAATACTCAGACACAAAAATCACTGTAGTTTGGGTATATTAAACCATTCTTCTGAGAGGAAAAAAAATCACCTCCTTGAGTTATAGCAAGAATTCTTTTCATTTTACTCTAATTAGTTTAAATTTGAAAAGACAGCCTGCTCTTAAATCAAAACAATACAAAACACAACAAAACAAAACACAAACCCTTATGATGTTTCATTTAAAAAAATGCCAAAAGATGCCATTTGGAGTATGAGCGCTTTGCAGCTCTGGGTGAACTTGTAATGAAACTGGCCCTTCCTGCAGAATTTTATGGCTGTTAGTGAACCACTTTTTTTTTAAAGATTTATACAAAAACTTCGAGGAATTCTACCAGAAGACCATTGGTGTTTAAATATACAGGATTCAAGAATAAGAAGAAACTCTTCCTCATTACTGGGAGTCACCTTTGCTTTGACTGAAGTAAACCCTTCAACAGCATTCAGCTATTCCTTGGCTCATTCAGTCCGAGTCAATCAGAAAAAGGAAGATGTGAGAGTTGCCTTGTAAGCTGGTTTTCCATCTGAAGTTCATCTTGTTGCTTTGAAGTCCCCAGGTTTGGTCCTGGGTGTTTGCTACTCTGACAGCTGTCACATGGGCATCACCAGGTGCTCAGAAATTTCACCTCTGTGTCAGGTTTCTGTATAGCTTGAGCCTGTCTCTGAAGCAACTTAGAGATTTCTGAGCATGAAAAGCTTTGTCATATACGAGAAAGAAATCGAGGGGAAAAAAGGCAAAGAAAACTGAAGTTAAACAATGAAAAAGTCCAGTTAAAAATGACCTGAGTTCATGCACCCTATGGTCCCTGGGTAGCCAAAGGTCCCAGAAAGAGCAGCCTATGCCTGGTAGACCTCAGGGAAGAAGCCTGGAGGTCAGAGCTCTGCTGTCCTTTGCATCCTGAGGACTGGCTTTGTGGGAAGAGTTCCCAAGCAGCAGTGATGTGGCAGAGAACAGGAGTCATATACTCTACACCATATCCTTGCAATGACTGAGTCAGAGAAATTAGAGATGGAAAATGCACTTAGGTCACTTGGTCCATTCCCCAACAGTTTAAAGGTTGCCCCCTACAATGTGTTCTTCATTGCTTTGTCTAGTCAGCTTCCCCCTTTTCCCTGGGGGTACCATTCCACATAGTAATAGACCTTGTTGTTAGGAAAATTTTCCTGATGTGCAGCCTAAATTTTCCTTGGCTCATGTTCATCCCACTACTTCAGTTAAAACCTCCTAGTCAGCTCTTAACTTCTCTCCACCTCAGGCCCTTTTCTTCCATCAGAGGAAACAAATGAGTCTGATTGAGTAAAGCCCTGTGTGTTTAAAAAATAATGACATCCTTACCTCCCAAGAGTGATAGTCAATACAGAATTAACATTAAATGTGCAAATTGCCTTATTTTATACGGAAGAAATGAATAAGCCCCTGGAAGCTTTAATCACGTGTCCGTTGGCATAGCTTGAATAGTCCAATGTCTAGCATCATTTACTAAAACACATGGAGCCAGGTCCCACCTGGAACAGATCAAACTGCCCTGGTTGGTCAATCCAAGCTCAAAGTCCCATGGAAATTTTTATCACCCAAAGGCCTGTGAGTTCCCTTCCCAATCAAGGTTGGGAATAGAGCCTTATACCGCCTCACTGGTGACATACGTCATGGACCGTGGGACACCAGACTGGTGTCACCAACACTTTCACTACCTTGAAGAATCTGGGAGAAACTGTGGGGTTTGGATTTCCACTCACAGATAACCAAGTTAAGCTGTTCTCTCCTAGCAGAGCCACATGAGTATCTTATGTTTTGATTCTGCTGACAGGGAGAAAAAATGTCATTTTCTATTGACCCAAAATAAATACTGTCAAAAAAATTTGAGGAAATGAGTAAAGTAGCAATGCAGAGGAAGCAAAATGCTTCAATTATTTCTTGAACTACTGGCATAGCTTGATATCTTTAATAGAACAAATATTATGAAATAGAAACAGTCTTCGACATTTTTCAGACTTTTTCAGAAGCCTCTTATTTTTGTTTTGTGACAAAAACAATTTGTTACCATCACCATTAATCACCAAGGGCTTCAGCTGGTGGAAATCCACAATTTTCTGTTCAAAATATGTTTTGAGTTACAGTTAAAAGTAGTAAGCTTCTCATGAAGGCTATTCCAGTAAGACCTGTCTATGAATAAAATGAAATTTCAGCCAAAGTTCAAGATAAATGGGAAGCCAGGCTGAGTGGTAGATGGGAACGATGTGGATCAAATCGGATGTTGACATTATACAATGTACAGCAAGTGTCTGGGAACCACTTCCACAAGAAAAAGCAGTAGTGAGAAATTACTGTTTCACCCTGGCTTATTTTAGAGAGTCTGCAGCAGAACCTGGCAAGGGGTTGTGGTGCACTTCTGTCTTCAACTTCTACATAACTGAATTCCTCTTTGTTGAGAGGAAGATTTCGGTTTCATGATGTTGCTTGTTATTAGTAATTACCTTGTGCTGTTACGGTGTTTAAAATCCCTTTCCAAGCTAAGCTTTGCATGATGGCAGAAAAAAAACCCCTACTCCTTACTCTGAAAATGTACAGGTTAGGTGTAAAATGGTGGGGAAAGAGAGGAATCAGTATTAGAGAGGAGCAGGTAGACACCTTCGCTCAGCGCTGCAGTCTTGGCAGGCCCAGGAGAAAGGACAGAGTCTCATCTTTTCGTGCCAGTCTGGATGGGGCTCTGAGCAGCCTGGTCTTGTGGAAGGTGTCCCTGCCCATGATAGGGGATTGGATCTGGATGATCTTTAAGGACCCTTCCAAGGCAAACCTTTCTGTGATTCTATGATGTCTGAAAGCCCAGAGTACATAAACTTTATTTCCTGTAAGACCTGTTCTAATTTCCTTGTGTCCTACAGCCTAACACTTTATGGCTAAGCCAAGAGCAGGGTTTCAGTGTTTATCAGAAGGAAGAAAAATTCCATGTGAGAGATGACCAGAAACACCTGAGCAAGTACAAAATACAGTGCTTTTTAACTTTCAAAAGCAGTCTCCCAGCTCAGCCATGGCTGCTAAAGCCCTTGGGTCCAGATTTATTCAGCTCCTGTGCACTTTGGGAGCAGTGCTGCCTGCCTCAGTGCTCCTCTGGCACAGTGGGCTCTGCAGCCAGCTGGGGCTGGGCAGACCCTGCATTTCTACTGCATCCTTGGGTGATGAGAGCAGAGGCTCCCCAGCCCATGGGATGAGTATGGAGTATGTGGCTTTGATCCCTGGCTGGGTGACTCAGTTGTCCCCTCCCAAGCACAGCCATGCACCAGCACAATCACTAGGACAGGGACAGTCAGAGCCACAGGGTATCCTTGCCCACACTGGTGGTGTAGCATCTTCTGCCCCGTGGCATCCAAAGAGGATCTTTCACAAGGCTGGCAGCTGTGGGCTCAGGATACAGCCCTGTGGTTATGGGTGCAGCCAGTCCCTGGCACAGGTGTCCTGGTTAGTTGTTCACAGACTGAAACATTGAACAGAAACCCAAAGAACTCCGCAAAATGCTGTAGTGAAAGGTCTGGGAGGAAGCTGGAGGCATAGACGCTATGGCTTTGTGGGCAGAGATGGATGTTCACAGGCGCATCTGGCAGAGGGTACCTGCTTTGTGCTTCCGAGACAGAGCTGTGGTGGAAAACCATCTTGTCTGGAGGAGGGAGCTCACTCCCAGGCTCTGAGCTGCCAGCTCGCAGCTGGGCTAATGGGATGGAATGCACTCCCCAGCAATGCTTCTTTATAAATTATTTTACTGGGAGATTTGAGTGTCGTTACAGTGAATGTGTGTACAAATATTGGAAGAACAATGTGTGCTAGAGAAAACAAAGTGAAAAACCACCCGGCTTCCTATTTCTCCTGGGTAAACCTGTGATTTCTCCCACCTTCTTGAGTTGCAGTCTAATATAATATTGTACAGCCTGCTGCCTCCTTAAATAATTCCTGCTGGAGTAGCAGACACTGAGTACATCACTCAAACCCCATGAAGTTGTTTAACTTTCAGTTCCACATCCTGAGGAGTTAACTCTCCGGTAGAATGGAATGACCTGGATGCTCCTCTGGGTGCTCTCCTGGCACAGGATAACTCCTGGCATGAGGCTGGAGCTGGATATTTTGTGAGGGCTTCCAGTTTTACTGTCAGTCTTATTCTCCTGAGCTCCCATTTCCCCTCTTCCTGTTCCTCACACTTCTATTGTGATTCAAATAAATGTGACATATTAATGTTTCACTGGTTTAAAATGAACTGCAATTACCAACAGAGGATTTATTTAATTTACTTCCAGCCACCTAGAAGTCAAGCATCTGGCTTACACGAGTCATCTATAGTCTGGGGAGAGGGATGGGCATTGCCAGAAGTCAAATGCCTTCCTACCTATTTTAAATACCTTTTTTTAGCCTGAGGTGAGCAGCACGCTGAAAGCCCATGGCTGTAGAGGACCTACAAAGCCAAGGTTTATACGACTCAGGTGTGGTGACATGAAACTCACCCTCAATATTTGTTCAGAAAGAAATTGTGAAAGATGAGATCAGTGTGTTTGGGATTTTGATGGGAGGGCCACAAGGGGTTGTGTTGATCACAATGCTGACTCTAAAAAACTGGCCTCCACCCTTTAAATATTCTCATCCACAGTGTTTCAGGGTTTTTTAGTAGAAAAGCAAAGCAAGATCTGTCAATTTTAAAATAAATCTTGCCCTATAAATTCCTGCCTTGGAAAATAACAAGGCTGTGGAAGAGGAAGAAGAAGGAGAGACTGAAAATGTTGCAAGAGGGAGAAGGCCAGCAGGGGATTTTTGATATTTTAACTGCCTCTTGAGTGTGAGATGATGAGGTTATTTCTACACAGGACTTTGAACACTCACCAAGGCACTGTAACTTTCAGCCCCTCACTCTTTGAGCTGAATCAAAATGAATAATTTAGAGAAGAAAGTCTCTTGAACTCTTTTCCATGAATTTTGTGTCTCTGTCGCATTGGAGCAACATGGACTTGTCATTTTCACAGGTGCTGCTTGGGAGCTGTGGGGACACAGTGCCAGCTCTGCTGGGGTTTCTGTCTTTCTTCAGCCATTCTGCTGCCACTTTCAGGAGCTTTAGGAGACTTTTTTGTTGTAAACTGCACTCTAGCTTTTCACTGGCAGCAAAGCACGGGTGGTGCCAGTAAAGCTGCTGAGCACATAGAGACTGGCAGCAGGGCTGGTAGCACCAAACTGTATGGGCACATGAAAACTAGGAAGAGTAAACAAAACCTGAGATAGAGTCAACCTTTTGCCAGCAAAGTGATGCAGTCAGAGCAACCACTTATTTCTTGCAGTGTTTAATGGTTTAAGGAAGTCGAAGGAGTAGTTCCCAAGGTACACGAGTGGTGAATGCACTGAGTGGAGAATAATGCACTTTGCTGGATGAGGAGCCTGTGGGCAGGACTCCTCGTAGCATGACAGTGAAGCCCTCATGTGCCATGGTGGGACTGCCCAGACATACCTAAGCTGGGTTTTAACTCACATGGGCCGGGCACAAACCCTGCAGAAGACTCTGCAGGTGGGGACCTGTGGCATTGGAAGAGCCCTGGCCGGGCTCAGAGTGCAGGGACTGCCCCTGCCCACAGCCAGCCTCTGTCTGCCTCACTGGCCCCACAGGCAGATGCTGTGCCCTGTGAGAGCCAGCAGTGGTTACCAAGTCAATCCAAAAGCTGCTACTTCTGGCTACAGGCTCTGGTCCTGCTTTGTTGTCAGGATGCTGCAGGACCAGACAGCTCCGAGTCTAGACTGCAAAGGTGTTCAGCATCTAACATCTTTGGCTGTGAGACCACAGAAATCTCGTTCCTTTAGGAGGAGGCTCAGGAATAGCACTTTTCCCTCTCTGCCAGTTGGATTACACTCATGGCATCTTTGAGAGCAAAGAACAGTGACTTTGCAGCGGAATATAGGCAAATTTTTCAGACTTTTTTTGGATTTTCATGCCATGGAAACTGTTCCCAAATCCCTTAGATACCTAAATGAAGTCAGTTCTAACCTTGGTTGATAAAGCATCAGCAGCTGCACAGTAAGACTTTCTGAAGTTATGGTTGCATGCCTTGCACAGATCTAGAAAACGCCACTGACATTTTTATCAGCATTAGGCCATGAAAGGTTACTACTGGAAAACAATAGGATCAATCAAGCAAAACTACTAACAGTGGGAGAATATGGTATTTATTTACTACTTATGCTAAGATGAAAGAGGGAAAGATGGTAAAAATGAAAATTATTCCTTTTAATTTTTTTTTAATCACAGAGTTTTCCCCTTTGTTTCTTGTTCTACATTTAATAATGAAAGGAGGAAAAGTGATAAACTTCCTTTATTTTTGCGTTTTTAGTCTAAGGAAACTGCAATGGCCAAATCAAAAGCCAGAATGTTTTTAAGATATTCCTTTTATCTCTTTTAGTTGAAACACATATTTAACCACAAAGTTAAAAGGTAGTGTGCGACAGCTATGAAATGGCTGAGGTTTTTTTGCTAAACACAGCAGAGGGGAAAAAAGTCCTATCAGACTAGAAAAAAAAACCATGATTGAGCAGGACAATTCCTTTGTCTTTCAGGCACAGACTCAAGAATATGGATAGGTTTATATATAAATACATATGCAGTAACCCAAACCTCAAATTCAAATACACCTGAGCTTTGGGGAAGTTTGTATATTAATTCAATCTTTGTGGCTTCGGCTCATCTGTAACAGAAATATTTGCAAATAGACAGAATACTTCCTCTTTAATCTTATCTAGCGATCTGTCTGTTTGTCTGGGATTTTCCTAGAGATGGCCTCAGATCCTGATATCTAAGGGCTGTGTAGCTAAATTACAGCGAGATCATACACAGCTTCACAGAGACCTTTATTTTCTCCTGTTTGCCATGAGCATGTGTTTCATATTAATCCACTGGGATGAAAGGCAAAGTAGCAGCATAACCTGGCTCAGCCACCACCGGGCCTGTGCTTGGCCCACCTTTGGGAAGAGGTATTTTGACTGATGATTTATAAAATCATACAATGATTTGGGTTGGAAGGAACCTTAAAGATCAGGGACACCGTGGCCAGGGACAACCTGGTCTGGTTGTTTGCATTATGGGCAGACCGTGGCTGAGATGCACAAAACAGCTCTGCAAGAGCTTTGTGTTTCCAGGGGCTCTTCCAGAGCTCCGAGCACAGCTCAGCCTTCCACTCCCAGCTCTGGTGCCTCCACCTGTCCAATGGGACCTCACCAGCTGCTCTACAGGTCACACATCTGGGAGGAGCAAATCCTAGATTCATGTCCAAGAGCTTTCCCTCCATCTACAAAGAAGATTCAATGCCACCTTTAGGCAAGCTGCTGCACCTGGGCAATAGGGAAACAATGGTGAAATGTTAGGAGTTATCCACGTGTGCCTGGCTAATTGTCATAAATTAGCTTGGCCTGTTTATGCCCTTGAAGAACCTCGGGCAGCACTGGCAAATAAGACAGACTGACTTGAGCTAAGCACCTTCAGTTCTCACTCTCTTGGAGGGCAGGAGGTGGATGAAGCTGTTGGGTAGCTGTTTGGCCTCAGTGCTGCTTAGACAACTACCTTGCGTTGTATTCTGAACAATTTATCATGGAGTGTACCTGTGCTGGTAGTTACAATTACCCCTGAGATTTAGTGCACTGGGAAGGGCTCCAATTTCAACAGAGCTGTGCCATGTAGCATGGATGAGGAGAAACAGGGAAATTTTTCAGAGTTTCATTGTGTCCTTTCCTTTCTGTGTCGCCCCACATTGCCCAGAGTGGTTTTGTCACCTCCTCGAGCATTTTCTCGTGGGTAAGTGCTCACCACTTCAGATTCCCAGCATTTTCTGTGTGAGACCTCACTGGCTCCTACCAGTGCTTGTGTGGTTAATGGGTGAGAGGAGGGGAGCGAGCACATCTGAAAGGAACGCGAGAAATATAAACAATTTTATTAACATGACCACAAAACTGTTTTTTAATATATGCAGCCTTTTACAAGGGGCAAACAAACAAACAAATAGAAAAACCCACTGGGGAGACATGGTCTGTGTCTGCGACTGCAGTGAACCCACTCCAATGGCATGGGCAGGTTTGGGGAGGGTCCCTTTCCTCTGGCCAACACCATTTCCTGTGAAACCCGGCACTAAGGAGGTGGGGTGCCACCAGCATCCTGCTGGGGTGCCAGGGATGATGCCAGCTGGGTCAGGGCTCGGGCAATAGTGGAGAGGTGGCTGTTCATGGTCCGCAGCTCTGCCAGGATGTTACTCACGTTCGCTGACACCTCGGAGCCCGTGGGCAGGGCCTGGGCAGCTGGTGGTGGGGAAGCAGCCCCCGGAGCGCTGTTTCCTGTAGGTGCTACCTGAGGATTTTCCTCATGGGAGGGGTGTGGGGCTGGGCTGCTGCAGGGCTTCATGCCTTCCAGGGAGCCTGTGCTTATGGGTGGTTGGTCTTCCTCTTTGCCTTGAATAGTGGCGAGCGTTGCTGAGGCTAGGAAGGGCAGCCAGTTGATGAGGTGGGTGGCACCGCTGGGTGGGACAACTGGCAGATAAATCCCAGGGTGCAGGGATGGAGTAGAGGCAGGTGGGGCAGGAAGAGAAGGAAGTCCAGGGTGAACAGTGGCAGCAGAAGTGGAGGTTGATGGTGAAATAGGAGGTGGTTTTGGATGTAAGGCTGCAACACATGTGGGTAACGGTGGTGAAAATGAAGCAGTACCAGTGTCAGAGGAACAGGAGGGTGATGCTGGAGCTGTGAAAGGTCCAGGCTCTTCAGAAGTTGGTGGTGAAGTGGCAGCAGGTGGAGCATCAGGAGTGCAAGGATCTGAATCTGCAAGGAAGATACACCATGAGCCTTGATTCACACATGTACTTGCATACAGACTGTTGCCTGCTGTCCCCTCAATGGGACCAAGCCTTCTTTGATGAAAGGGGAAATTTCATCAGCTGGCAGTGATACTCTGTAGGCCCATTAGAAAAGAACAGATGTAATCTAAGACAAGAGCCTATTGTAGGTAAGCATGAACTAAATATTATAAAACTAAATTATCTTTCCACTCTCATTCTTCATAAAGCCTGTGGACAGGCCTGAACATTTTTCTGGCTGGCATCTCATAGCTGTGAATTAGCTGGTGAATTACCTACTGTGTTTTCCTGGCCAGCCATGGAACCATGGTAATGTTCTAAGTGACTCAGATGTCCTGTGGAGATGGGAGGGCTGGATGGCTTCTGCCAAAACTAAAGTTAATTGCTGCTTTACAGAGGGTCCCAGTTTTCAGCATTTTGGTTTGAACAGACAGCTAAACACCAGACTCAATAAGAGCTACCTGGTGGCTTAGACTATTCAATATTTTTTTTTAAATGTGTGGAAACATGGCAGAATTCACACAAACAGACTTTCATGTATATCCCTTCCTAGATCCCTTCAGCAACTTCAGATATGAAAATCAAAAAAGAGGAGACAGAAAGAAATTGTTGCCACTGGGCGTCCCAGCCTGACATTTGTGCCCTCTTGGAAGTAGTTCACTGGACCTCATCCGATGTCCACTAAGGTCATTAGAAACATTCTTGCTTGGACTGAATCCATCAGATACAGCATAGGAAGAAAGAGCAGCCTCTGGAGGATATAAAGAGGTTAGAGAGTCACATGATGGTCCAAAGTGCTCTACCCACTGTGCCCAGTTGTTAAATACCATATGGCGAGGATGATCCTATTTTTACAATCATTCTAAAAGCTAGAAATATAATAGGAAATTCTACCTTTTCAACAGCCTCAAAGATTTGCATAAGTGGAATTACTATATCACGCTGTACATCTTTATTTTAGCATTGGGAACACATTATACAAAAGGTGGTGAGATGCTACGGGAGTGGTCAGTGTAAGACAGATGGATTTTAAAACCACTTTTGCTGCAATTAAGTGCAAATTTTAAGGCACGGCTGTGGATACAAAGACACAAATTAATAAATTTATCTAGGTTAAAACAACTCAGAGAAAGCCAAGTTCTGAGGTGTTAACACTATGCTATTATTATTTCTGGCATCTAAAAAATCTGATGTGAGAAATCCATTTCCATTACTGGCTGCTTTGGTATTTCAGATAGCAAACTGAAATTCTGACTCAAAAGCAAAGCTTTTCCCTGTCATTCCTAATACCAAACCAGCTGGACATGCAGAAAAAGTCCATCTTTGTCCCACATGGGACCACTATGTTGTTCCTAACCAGACACATATGTTGCTTGGAGAGGATTATGACACAAAATTGAGTGTGCCTTTATGTTCCTGAGATTTTTATGGAGAGTTACTGCAGGTTCCTTGAAATGGTTTCCTTCCTTTGCGTATTGGCTTTCTTCCCAATACGAAGTCCCTGCCTACCCAGGCACTCAATCCCTGTCCACTGGAGGTGGGCTGAGGATGCTGGATTTTGGGCTTCCAAAGTGCTATTGATTTGCCTCCGGCTTTTCAAAACAAAAACAAAAATAAAGCACAGCTCAAATACAGGTTCCTTTTCCATCCAAACCACCAAAGTTTCCAAGGACTGAGATGAAAGTTTCAGGTTTGGCTGCACCATGGTGTTAACCAAAACAGTGTTTATGGTCCATATATAGTGTGGCTAATCCCTGTCCACACTGCTCAAGCAAACCAAATTAAGTGCAGTGTTTTTCCATACATTAGAGAGCAGAGGAAGCTTGACAAACCTCGATGTAATCTGGTTTAGCACTGTGGCAAATAACTGTCACAAATGATTCTTAAATGGTCAAAGAGATACTGGGGTTAATATGCAAACAGTAGCAACTAATACAGACAAAAATAGAGGCAAAAATCTGGACACCAAAGGCTCTTCCATTTGGCTGAAACTTTCCAAACAATGTGGTTTCCCTATCAGAAGCCACAGCTTTGTCATTCCCCTAATCTCCCTTTAAGATTTATTTATGTCATGCAGCCTTCAAACACAACTTGCTCATCTTGATCAGACTCCCATACTTCCATCTAAGAAATTCCACATGGGTGTCTGGACACCTGCACATGAATCCTTGTATATCCAGGACGTGTGGGAGCTGTTGCAATGCTCAGATCATAGAACCCAGAGCAACTGATGGTCGGGATGGGTCTGACCCAGCTGCTCAGCATCCAAAGACTGCAAAATCACAGCATCACTGAGGATGGGAGGGACCTCTGCAGACTGCCCAGTCACAAACCCTTCCCAAAGCAGTGTCAACAATTTTTTCTCCAAGGTCAAAATTGCTGGGGTATGTTCAAGAAAGCCCAGTTATATGGGAGTTCTGAGTAGGATGAAGCATGGAGCAAGCAATTCCTGTTGTGTATCAGATACAACAGGATGATTCTCTTTATTTCCTTGCTCTCTAATGTTTTTTTCTTCCTCTCATTGCAACTCATCACAACTTTAGTGCTTGGTTATTTTCACTTTTTTTTGTACAGCCCTCTCAGAAAGAGAGTCTTAACTGGAGCATCCAGCTGCACTGTCACTGCTGGGGGTGTTCAATCCACATCTAGACAGAGCTGGAGCTAACTGGGTTGGATGGACGTCTGCAGAGAAGAGAGGTGTTGAACACAGAGTGCTCAGACAAGTACAGTTACCTTCCCTAATGACAGCAGCCCACCTGTGCCTGGTTATTCAGCATTGCCCAGTACAGCTAGTCCACAGAAGCTGGGTGGATGCTGTAGCCTACTACCACATGCAAAGACTGACTGTTCAAAGCAGGCTTGTAGCTTAGAAGAAAATTTATATCATCGGTTGGGGGAGTTACTCCAGGACTCAGAAAACCTGAGTTGGGATCAGCTTCATCTAAACAACTGAACTAAAAGTGCTTGGTGAAGAAATTCCTTGGAAGTCACTGCATTTTCTGTGTTGTGTATAGAGGGAAAGACCCCTAAATGAAGGCTTAGACACATAAGATGTATCTCTTTGAGCAGCCTCAAGAGTCACTTCTTTTATTTGAGTGCACAGGCAGCTTTGCTTCATCCTTCAGGAGGATTGTTTTACTGAGATGGGATTCCAGTCACAGGATCACAGAATATCCAGAGTTGAAAGGGACCTACAAGGCTCATTGAGTCCAAATCCTGGTCCTGTACAGGTCCACCCCAAAAATCACACCATGTCTCTGAGAGGGTGTTGTAGTTTTTCTTAAGCTCTACCAGGCTTGATGCCATGACCACTTCCCTGGGGAACATGTTCCAGTGCCCAACCACCCTCTGGGTGAAGAAACCTTTCCTAATATCCAACATAAACCTCCCCCGATACAGCTTCATGCCATTCCCTCAGGTCATTTTTGGCTTGTCTGCCTATATACAGTCACAGTCCACAGAATAGCTGTCTACATCTTATCTAATTCTCAGCCTTTCTTTGCTTTTGGTGGATTAAATAAGTCTACCATCACCTCTCTATTGCTACAACGAGAA
The DNA here is from genome assembly GCA_013398955.1 of Callaeas wilsoni. Classification (NCBI taxonomy): domain Eukaryota; kingdom Metazoa; phylum Chordata; class Aves; order Passeriformes; family Callaeidae; genus Callaeas; species Callaeas wilsoni. The sequence goes on along the minus strand of VWPU01000246.1, from coordinate 172,275 downwards.
TGTCCTCATCACTTTGTTGGGAATAATGTTGGATAACTAACTTAGATGTGCATGTCATAATCTGAAAATGCCTACGTTGCAAAAGAGAACTGTACCAGTGCATAAAAATGACTGCTCAGCTTAAAAACATTTTCTACCCTCATGATCTACTATGGATCTCCCAAAGGAAAAGCCACTGTACATCCTTGTGTTACCTATTTGCAAGTAGGAGGGAACACTTCTGCTCTGCCACCTCCAAGAGGATCTCAGGGTGTCCAAAACTCATGGGGCTGTAAATAGGGCAGGTAATTCAGTAATGAGAGGGACCAGAGGAGCACCTCCAGGAGGGTATTTCCTGGTACTTGTCCTGCTCATGATGATGGATGTTACCAAAAGATTATTGGTCTGCCCTGTGAGAATGGCAAAATAAAGTTATTTTAAATGCATTCAGCTGTATGAGAAGATCATGTATTTAACTTTAGAGTCAGCCTCGGCTATCTGAGCTGCTTTTGTTTGACTACTGATTTTATCTGCCTTGCAGCCAAATTGCTGCAAAGTGATTTCTTAGTATTGTCAGCTAACAAGGGAAAGGTCTGTGAAGAAGAAACCTTGAGGGAAAAGCAGGAGCATGACTTTCCACAGATTCATCCCATCTAACATTAGCCCTTCAGCTGGCATCTAGCATGAGGCAGTTGTCTTGGCTCCAGTCAAGACAGAAGCACCTCTGGGGTAACGTTATCAAGTCCCTAAGGGGGGTGAAGGATCATGCTCTGAGGTGTCCCTCCCCTCCCAGAACTTCTGGTAAGTCAACTTCCTTAGATGGGCTGAGTATCTTCTAAATGGCTGAAGTTGGGTGAGCTGGATTCCTCACTTTATATGTAGATGTAGCAAGTCATTTCACAGAATCACAGATTGGATCAGGCTGGAAGGGACCACAGTGGGTCATCTAGTCCATGCCCCCTGCTCAAGCAGGGCCATCCCAGAGCACAGGGCACAAGATTGTGTCCAGACATTTCTGGAATATCCCCAATGATATTCCAGAATATCGGACTCCCCACCCTCTCTGGACAATCTGTTCAGTGCTCTGTCGCTGCCCAGGAAAGAAGTTCTTCCTCATGGTCAGGTGGAACTTCCTGGATATCAGTGTCTGCCCCTTGCCACTTGTGCTATTGCTGGGCACCACAGACTAGAGCTTGGCTCTATCCTCTTGGCACCACCAATTTCCTATCAAATCTCAGTGGCAGATGGGTAATGCTGCCTCTGTGTTCTTATGGAAAGCATAAAACCATAGAGATAAGGTTTAAGTTTCAGGAGACTAGAACCTGAAGCCCCTAGAGTGATTCAAGGAATGAGCTTGTGGTTGAGAAGGTGATAATCTTTCAAGTGAGTCAGGACTGAACAAGCAATCTATTTTGATACTGCCAGAACTTTATTTATTTATTTAAATAACCAGTACTTCAAGGGGGCTTAAAAAAGTGAGAGAGAACAACTTTTAAAAAGGGAAGATAGTCACAGGAAAAGGGAGAATGATTTTAAACCAAAAAAAGAGAGATTCAGACTAGACATCAAGAGAAATTTTTTACTGAGAGGGTAGTGAGGCACTGGAACAGGTTGCTCAGAAAAAATGTGCCTTCCCTGGAAGTGTTCAAAGCCAGATTGGACGTGGCTTTGAGCAACCTGGTCTGGTGGAAGGTGTCCCTGCAGTGAGCAGAGAGGTTGGAACGAGACAATCTTTAACATTCCTTCCATCCCAAACTGTTCTATGATCCTGTGATACTGTGATTCAATGATAAGGCTCTTGAGATGCTGCATGAGCCTCTTTGGTGAGACAGTGACCTGCAGGAGGCCTCTGTGCCCTGTCCTTTCTGCTCAGGTCTGTGCAGCTGCTCTAAAGCTGTCGAATGTCTGTGTGTGTGCCCGCGGGACCGAGTGCGTGCGCACTCCCCCTGCATTTCGCAGCTGCTTCCCAAGAAAGTCTAAATATACGCCTGCCTCTGCTTTCTGGAGAGAACTGAAACTCAAGTCCCAACAGCTTGTGGTGAATGAAAGCCCAAGAACAGCATGTGCGTCACTGAGGGCGGTGCTGCTTTTGCACGGACAAAATCCATCTTTGGGACCCGAATCTGAAGCCAACCCTCCTGCGCTGCTCAGGTTTGATTCACATGGAGAGGCATTGCTTCCCACTGCCAGCCTGAGTCAAGCTTAGAAGGGTTTCAAGCAAGTTTAGAAAGGATTAAGTCACCAGTTTGGTGAAGAGGCCACAAGACATGACAGTGGAGTAGGTCTGAACAGAAGCATCAGTGTGAGCACTCCAGGACTGGTATTTGCATACATGTGATTTCAGAAATGGAATTTGGCTCTAGATATTATTTTGGCTCTAGTCTAGCCTTTAATTAATTAATTAATTAATCTAAACTAGCTCTGAATACTCGCTTTTAGGTGAGCAGCTTAGAAATGCATAGAAAACTCATAAAAATACTAGGCAAGCTTATTGTTAATTATTTTTTAGATACAGAAAATTACATCTGTGTCCTAGGAACCCACTCCTCTCTTCATAAGTAGAAAAAAATCATATATATCCATGTATATATATCTTGTATATATCAGGAAGCTTTTCCCTTTAATGACAGAAGTGTTTTTTATGTAGTTAAACATGCCTGTTTAAGTCAGGAGTTTTGTGCAAAATACTGATTTAAAAAAAACAGAGAATCAACTCTAGTCCTCCAGTTTGTGGCTTATTTTTAAAGGGATTTTGCAAATAATTGCAAATAATTGTAGGTTATGAGAACAATGGTGTATTGGAGCACATGGCAAAGTCTCTTCCAGAGTCCATGACATTTCACCAAAAACACCCCAACTCTGTCTCTGTGCTGTCAAACTGGTTGAGTCATTTCAGCAAGGCTCCTTCCTCTGGCCTCTTGCTTTTTAAGCAGCCTAATAAAAATCCACGACCTACTCTACAGATTTTAACTCACTTAAAAGTTTTTCTGACTTCATAAACATGTGCATCTCTTTGGAATTTGTTTCTTTTTTTTTTTCATTGTGGTCTGTTTTGGGGTCTGTTTCTCTTCTTTCAGGTACAGTATACCAAACTTAGCTGGACTGAGCTTTATGTGACTAATCCCATTATGACTCCTGTGGAGTTGTGCTCTTTCAAAATTTCTTGAGTAATAGTCTGTTATGAGTACATACTTATTCCCATGTCATGCGAACAAATTCATTCTCACAGTTTGTCATGGGCCATCTGCTTTTTCATCTTTGTCCCTGGCTTAATTTCAGTGAGATTTTATTCATTTCCTGACAAAATGTGTGTTTTTACACTCATTTGGGACCAGATTTTCCAGGAACCTGAGGTCCTTCTTTGACACCTAAGGGACAGAACCAGACTTTTTGAAGTGCTCTACAGCTCCTGTTATTTCCATAAACAGAAGAGTCCCTGAGGATGCCCTGACATCTCAGTGTGGGGCGGGAATGCGAAAAGAGGAGGTAGGCACGTTGGAGAGGTAATATTGTTGGGCAGCAGGCAATTCCTCATGACAGTGCTCATTGCCTAACACATTTTTCCTGCTGTGCTCAAAGCACTGCACAGACAAGTCCCACACTGACTGCACTTTTGGGGGGTCAGACTGAAGCACATAAAAAATGAAATTCCTTGACAGAAGTCCATCATGGAGCCAGGAGCAAAGGCCACTCTCATCTTCCCCATCAACCAGCATTGCCAATGCAGCCCTCTGATGGCTCCTTTGCCCTAGGCTTCTATTAATGCAGCTTCTTAAATTGGGCAAAATTTCCCTCCTCTTTGCAGCACAAAAAAAAGGCACAGCAGAAAAATCTGTTGTGAGTAAGGAGACTCCCAGTCCAGCCCTCCTGTGGCCATGCAAGAACATCTCCTCCCACATATGCTCCCTTCCTAGCACTTGCTGAGGATGGCAAAGTGGCTTGGGAGACTTCTTAGGTCCTCTGAAACTAAAATAAGACTGACAGCTACTTCTGGAGAGCCAAAAGGATCAGGAAGAAGAAGAAGATGGTATAATTGTTCAGACCATTTTGTTCAGACTGCCTTGTATTTTGCCTCTATCAATGGTAAGTAAATGCTGCCTCCAAGGAAGTATCAAAAAATCTTCAGTAACAGCCATACCGTAGTCCATTGTAGAAAATTTTCCTGATGTTCCATTAATGAATCAGGGTTTTGGCCCAGGACAGATGTTTACACTATCAACAGTCACCTTTGATGGAGGCCAAGAGATTCGATTTAAGATCAGGCTCAAAATGGACTGCAACTGCATGGACTGCAGCTGAAAGAGCTTGTGTGTAATTACCTCTCTGAATCTGGCCATTAGCTACATAAAAGGGTTTTTCCTGTTTTGAAACAGACAGCTTTTCCAACACGTGTAATTCTTCTGAGAGTCTTGTTTTCTTTCCCTAATAAGTACTATTGTCTTTCTAAATGTCCCTATTATGGTCTTATTGGCATTGTAAACATCCCATAATTTTAAAATTATTTTTCTTTTTCCTGTTTCTTTTTTCCTTTTTCTTCTCATTTTCTTTTTTTTTTTCTTTTTTCTCATCCTTTGGCAAGGTTTTGGCAATTAACTCCTACAGCAATGAGTTTTTCCAGTTAGTTTTTTGCACTGTGTGAGGAAGTTTTTCCATTTATGCTGCGAAAATTTTTGATACTGATCAGCCAGGAGCATTTTCTCTAAAACCACCTGTGTGCCTTCTCTTTGTACCTCTCTTAATTGCACTTCCTGCCACGCATGGCCCTAGAATAAGTCCATGATCTCATGACATTCAGAAGGTACCAAGAGATACAAAAGAGAGTAGACAGGATGTGTATCTTCTACCTTTAAACCGAAGGATCATAGAATGATTAAGGTTAGAAAAGACCTCCAAGATCATCAAGTCCAACCATTAACCTAAGAGTGCCTGGTTCACCACTAAACCATGTCCCCAGGTGCCACATCTAAATATTTTTTGAATACATCCAGGGATGATGATTCCACCTCTTCCCTGGGCAATATTCCTATGCTTGACAACCCTTTCAGTGTAGAAATTTTTCTTAATATCCAATCTAAACCTCCCCTGACACAACTTGAGGCCATTTCCTCTCATCTTATTCCTTGTTACCTGGAAGACAAGGCCAACCCTCACTCGGCTACTACCTATTTCAGACGATTGTAGAGAATGAGAAAGTCCACCCTGAGCCTCCCTTTCTCCAGGCTGAGCCCCCTAGCTCCCTTTAGCTGTTCCTCCTCAGACTTGTGCTCCAGACCCTTCACCAGCTCCGTTCTTCCCTGGACACACTCCAGCATCTCAGGATGAGGCAACCAGGAACATTTACAGAAACAAATCTTGATGGTCCAGATATTTGAAGTTTATTTTTCTTTGCTAGTTTGAGATTAGTATAATTTCTTTACATGTATTCTCTGAAGACTTTAAAGCAGATTCAGATGTTAATTAACCAAAGGTAGTTATATTTTCTTGCTGGTTTTTTTTTCCAGGAAAAATATGAGACACACCATGCAATCTTATGGTTTTAGTAGCCAGTGAGTCAAGTCTGGAAATACAGTTCACATGAGTCAACGAGATTTCAGGTTCCTACAGAAAGTCCAGCAAGGACAATGTCCAGCCAGCAGTGGACAGGCCCCTTTTGCAGACACCATATGGCTTTTCTTGGGCTGATTCATGAAACAAACTACATCCAGGCTGGGTTACCTTGAACTTCTTCCATGCTGTGCTTTTGGATGGTTTGTCTCTCTCAAAGGCTTGTCACAGCTGTGCTCCCCACTGAAACACAGGAACTATGTGTTTTCCTGGGTATTTACCATCCGACTGCCCCAGCACAAGGCTTCTGCTAAGCCTTAGAGTGTACATAGCAGAGCAGTGGTCTAGCAGTCCTAATCTTGTACCATCTTTCAAGTTGTGGAAACTCCATACTTAAATAGAACAGACAGTGGAAAAGAGGGCAGAAAGTCCCCTGTCCCATCTAGAGCAGAACCAAGGTTATTGGTTCTCCTTAGCGAGCAACTCTTAGGTGAAACAAAGGCTGAGTAGGAGGCCAGGACTAGACACACCATAAAAGACGGTCTCTGTCTAAGAGTTTGCAGGCCAAAACCTGCTTGTCAAGCTAAAAGTGGACACCTTGACTGTACAATAAAGAACCCCTCTGTGATCTGAGGATGACAAGGGAATGATCTTGCCATAAGTATGCAAGAAAAGTAGGAACTAACTCACGTAATTGATTAAATTTTCATATATTTCCCAGTATGTTTCATCCTCAGAGGCATGGTGCCATTTTTAGGAAAATAATCTTGTAACGAAAATCCCCTGAAACTACACAGCCTGAGGTGATTTTTATCATCTTCATACACCAAGGAACCACAGAGCCCATATCTTTTCAGCAGAGTTAATCTAGGTGGGAGACGTATCTGAACACCTGACTTATGCCAGTCTGGACATGAATTATTTCCCTGAATGACCCTACTGCTCCTTTGCTGTTTGTGAACTTTCAGGAGTGTACCAGGAGTTTCAGACTGGAGGAGGAATATCTCATAGTTTTTTGTGTTTAGATACTCTGGGATGCTTTCCTGATCTCTTGTGTCAGATGTGGGAGAACTTGTTTACTCCAAGGAAAGGCTTTCAGGAAAGCCCTGAAAGATTCAACTCACTCGTGATCAAATCTGAGTCCTTACTACAAAAAGAGTGAGTGCCAGCCCATGGCCAGACAGGACCCAGGCTGCTTATCCCCTCCTCAGAGCTCCCAGCCTGAACTGAAACCACTTCCCAAGTCTGAAAGAAGTTTTAAATGTCCATGGAGTCAATGCCTTGGAGATGTACCTTTTATCCTCTTTCACTTTAACTGCTTGATATACCCAGGCAATTGTGGCAGGCATCATGGAAATGCTGTCTTCACAAAGACATTTTGTCTCCAATAACATTTTCATTTTACACCCAAGTCTAGCCGGAGGTGAATTCTTTTGTTTATTGAAGAGCCACAGCTCCTTTGGAACAAAATGTTCTCCTGTAAGCCGGGTGAGACGCTGGTTTTATTGAAGAACAGTCCTGCAGACCAAGACAATGCTGTACTTCACTACCCCTTTTGAATTACCACTCTGTCATTTCCCAGAGGAGCATGATCGGCCGACCACTAAACTCTGCTTTAAGATCTTATGCCCGATCTAAATGAGACAGAATGAAGCCCTGGAGAGATTTCAACCCTTGCTTTGTTGAAACAACATTGCTTTGTTTGGAATGTATTTGCCTTTGTACTGGGGAATGAAAATGTAACCCATGCCCAGTTCTGAAATACATAAATACAACACTTTTGGTAACGTAGCATATATAAAGAGATCCATAGCATATGCTTTTTCTTACGCATCCTTTTTCTTGGAGATCTTCAACCAGTTTTGAAACCATCAAATCCTGAGCTCTGTAACGTCTCAGTGGAGGAGGAACATATCATGTCTGTGTTCCAGGCTAGAATGGTGACCCAGTTAGGAAATCTGTAGCAGACATGAAATGAAATCCAGACCTGTGCTTGCAGCAATGAACTCAGCCTTCCCCTGTATCCAGTTGGATTACACAAGTCAGGAGCCACCCAAAAGTTCATGACACCCACTCAGCTCCAGTCAGTGGTCACCACCATTTGGCTTCCAGGTCTTTCCTGGACTTTAATTTAACAACCTTAGATTGCGAACTGAATAGATTTAGAAATAGATCCAAATCATCCAACCCAGGTTGAATCCTGAGCTGGAAACAGCTGCCCAACTGAGACAGTTGGACTTTTTCCTACCCCTTCCTATAAATTCACTGTTACTTCAGTGCATCTTGGGGCAGAGATTTCATGAATGCAGGCCCTCGCTGTACCATTAACTGGTGCATGAAACCTCACCATCAGCAGCTGTGGAACAGCAGTCGGAGAATCTGAGGGGTGTTGCATGTGATAAGAACAGAAGAACTGCACTAGGAGGTTCCAAGTTCCTCATCCCTACACCTACCCACCCTTCCCACCGTGTATCCGCCTGAATAACTAAACTGAGGAGGCGTTTACCCACTCTGAGAGCAAACAAACACACCAGTCCTGCCCAAACAGAGGTGCTCTGTCTCTTCATCTGAGTCCATGTCCTTTGATCACCATGGGCACCAACTCCTGTCTGATATTTTGGGCTGTGCGGGGTGGGCTTGGTCGCTCGCTGGGTGGAGGGAAACACCTTGTCAGGACAGGAAGGAGTGATTCAGCCACTCCTTGCTCTGAGTCAATATTTACCCAGTGGCTCTGGGTTTGGGGGAGGAATGGTCTCTCTCCAGGGTCACATTCCCACCCTCCTTAGTGAGGTGGCTGGAGCCACTAGTCTAAGAGGGTGCTAGCGACCTTCTCCTGGGAGCACAACTGCTTTTTCTAAGCTGCATTTGGATGCAAACTGGCACGCTGTGGCTATGTCTCTTTTACTTGTTTTTTTTCTAATTGTAGTCTGAAGCTTTCCTTAATGGGACAGAGAAGTCTTTGAGACTGGAAATGTGCTCTTCTCTTTGTTTCTGGTAAGACATAATGCTGTCCTCATGGGACCGCACTCCAACAGGGATATTTTAGTTCTGCCTGGCTCCACTTCTTGCTGGCCCGCGGTCTGATTGCTGTTTGTCACTGGGACTGCGAGCGCTGGGGAACAGAGACTGCCCTCACTGCAGCTGCTCTAGTAGGCTGGAGCCCTGAATTTGGCTGGGTTTCCCAAGCATTTCCACAAGGCAAATAGTAACACTAATTTCAGCTGTATTCCTTGCTTACATTCCTAAGGGGCCGTGTTGTGCTGCCTTTGCCTTTTCTCCATGTTAAATGCATTGCTAGATTTCACCCTGGGGGTTGTTGTGTCCTGCTGGTGGATGATTATATTCCTCTATTTGAGACACTGAAGAGGAAAGAGTAGTTTGAGATCCCTTTTGATAGATGGAGACACCCTTCTGCCTGGTTCCTGATATGATTTTGTGAAGATGTTGAATATGTCTCATCCTCCAGAACTTGGTCTCTTTTATACTGGTGTAAAACAGGAATAATTCCATTGGCACCATTGTCATTTGCACCAGTGTAATCATGGGAGAAGGAGAAGAAATAGGCCTGCAGGGATTTTTTGTTTCTTTTGGGGGGAACCATGCTGACTGTAAAACCACAGCAAAATTATTTTTAAATGAGAAAAATTTCTTTAAGACAGATCAGCCTCTTAAAAAGAGAGACAAATGGAATGAAATGCTGCAGTTCAGAAAGTCCTGCGGTATTTGGGAAATGGGGCAGTTTGCTGAAAAAGGAGGAGTAAACAGCCAAAGCCAAGAGAGCTGCAAAAAGAGAAAGACCCAGAAAATGAAGCTGCTTATGAATTACATTATCAAAATTTCTCAGAGCGCAAGAGATGAGATTGTAAAGGCAAGTTTATTCTCAGCATATGTGCGGAAAAATGTAAACCTCACTAAGAACCACTGAGTAAACCTGAGAAAAGAAAATGACTGTGCCTGGAAATGTTTAGGGGATGGTGTTTGTCAATTAATGAACTGAGAGGCCACCGTTTGCAGCTCACTACACAGCAAAGGCATGCACAAACTAAGCCCAAAGAAGGAGATTTTTTCTTTTACCCCAGTAAGAGGAATGCAAGGACATTTTGCTCTGTGCTTCATCTGCAATTCATTTTTTTCTTTCATAAAACCTGGTGATTATTGCAAAGAGAAAGTTTGCTCCAAGTGGCTGGGCAAGGGGTCACGATTACTCACACCACCAGGTCCCCATTTGCATTCAGGTTTGTTGATTTTGACGACAAGCCTTTACCACTCAGTTTCTCAGTTGTGTCAGTAGCTTCCCCAACATCCCAGTGATGCTTTTTGTGTTAGGCTGTGCAGACAGGAGAGTGGCTCCAGCCAAAAAGCACACCTCCAGTTTGTACTCCCTACTGTAAGAAACCTCAGAGTTTGACTAAGCTGAGATCCAGCCTCATGGTTTGGACTCATCTCTAATAGAAATACACAGGTATCCCCAACAACATATTTAAATGGGAAGAGGAAGTTTTCCAAGGACACAATACCTGTACCTTTTTAGGGAACAGCTCTTCTCCAAGCCAAGAAACTTCTCTCTATCCTGGAAAAAACACTTGTTTTATGTACAGAACTGCCTTAAAAAGGGAAAGGAGGGGGATTCTGGCAGCATTGGGAATCTTCAGCATGCCAAAAGGAAGAAATGCCAAAGGGTCTGCTGCCTTGTAAAAGGAGGGCTGCTTGATTAACTTTATGGAAAGCAACTGAGCTGTAAAAAGACAGCATTTTGTCTTTAACACAGACTGCAAACTGGGAGCACAGCCAACTGGGTAGTCTGAGCTAGCCCAGGCCTATCAGGAGACCAAGGTCAGAAGGAGCCTGGATGCCACCAGGAATGTGAGGAGAGACAGACTGGTGAAGGGGGGATGTGGAGGAGCCAAGGTGCAGTTGCTGAAATTCATAAATGACTCAATAAGGAAACAAATTCATGTAGGATCCTGACTTACAAGGGAAAGCATTAAGTGTTGCAAGGAAAAAAAGCAAAACAAACCAATACAAAACCACTGTGTGTCCATTTATACATCTGTTCCATAGGCTTAATTCATTCATCACAGAGAAAGAAGCCCATTTCATGACAGCGTCTCTGCTCAGTCTTTCTGGGCCTTGGGAAAGTGATTACGCCATCGGAAATGACCAGAAGAACCCCAAATCATCCCTGCATAGCTCACACTACAGCTAATGCTCTCACTGTAACAGCAGCAGAGGCTTGGACTGAATTACACAGTCCAACACACTCTGTACAACATCAGACAGAGGTACTGCATTTGGCCAGTCCTTGTGACATTATAATTAGAGATGGGGCTTGGATCAGCATCCAAATGTGGAGCAGTGCTGTGAGTCAGTTGAGATGTGACCACGAACATTGTCATTATCCTGAATTCTGTCATTTATAAAAAAATCCAAGCACTGCAATCTTCAGGGCACTCACAATTTAGTGGAGTGAATACCCCAAATTTGATACTAATCTCTGTTCTCCAAGGCCCAAAGTCAGTAAACTGCTTAAAAACATAGCTAGGAGACACAGAATTTTGGGAGCTGTGCCTGTGAAAAAGCTGCCTGAAGCTGAGCATTCCAGAATAGAGATGGATCTTAATTTTTAGTATACCTGAAATGAGCACATGATCCTAATTAAAGCATCCCTAACTTAACCTCTATAAAAAATAACTGAAGGTCCATGTCTACTTCTGACTAGAATGGCTCTGATCAGAGAAGGAAAGTTAATGTGTCACAGAAAAAAACCAAACAACCAAAAAGCAAACAAAAATCTCAAAGAGGAAACTGCTTAAAGTGATTTAAAAATACATGACTGCACCAGGACAGATGCCAATGAAACCAAGCATTTTGAGGTAAGATCTGCCAGTCCCGTTGAGCACATTGTGTATTACAGCTCCCTTTCTCATGTTGCTGGAGTATTCCCTGAACAGCAGCATGAGTTAAAAGTGAGTTTTGAATTGTCAGCTGAAATGTCCTGGTTCAAACTACCCAGCTTCTTACTCCAGGTCCAGCAAATCTTTGGGTTTGGTCCTTCTCAGTGCAAGCAGGTGCATCGGCCTCTGGCCCTTGTACTTCTTTATCCTGAATTTTGCCTTCTCTTTTGAACCCTCAACTCCAACTGTTTTATGGACAAATTTGCAAGCACAGTTTTACTAACTTTTGCCAATATAGAATCTGCACAGGAGATAAGGGGAGCATGCATTCCCTCTTTCACTGTTAAATTAGATTCATTTAGAGAACTTTCAAGTCAACTTCAATGCTTAGTAAAATCTATGAAAAGAGATTTTTTTCTACTGTACAGTAGGAGTGGGATCAGCTGTTAAAGTAACAAATTTTAAGAAAATCCTATGAGATGTGTTGATCAAAGGTGGATCCAAGCAATTATCTTAGCACTAGTAACCTGAAAAAATGGTGCTTCAAGGTTGTGGGGACTAGTTTCTCCACTTACTAATGCTGTTGATACTCCTTACAATTCTACCACGATCTACTGATTGATAAATTGCTCCAGGGCCATACTTGGCCATCGACTACATTTATAAGTTTAAAAAATGTGCTAGAAAACGAAAGGGGTCAAATTCAACCAAGAGTTGACGAGACTGAGGGTAGCATTTGGCTTCAAGATGAAAGTCAAACATTTCCCTGACACATAGAACACAGTGCATTGTCCAGGATTCATTCTCCCTGAAGAAGGAATATGTGTTTTTATGAGCTTGAAGATAAACTCAGTTACATCTTGCAGGTGATGTGGAAATGCAGAAAGGTCATTTCTCTATGACCTGCTTCACCTGTATTTTCTATAGATTAAAAAAAATCCTAAAATCTGCTGCTGATAGTCTTCTTTGTCATAACAGAACCTCCTGCCCACTTGGAGTTCACTTAACTATGATAGATCATAAAATTACAGAATTATAGAATAGTTTGAGTTAAATGGGCCTTTTAAAGGTCATCTGGTCCAATCTCCCTGCAATGAGCAGGGACATCTTCACTAGATGAGGTTGCTCAGAGCCGTGTCCAACCTGTCCTTGAACGCTTCAGGAAAGGGATGATGTTCATGTTATTTCACAGAAGAAACAGGATGTAGTATCCACTTCTTCTGGAAGAAATAGTGAGACTGACTTGGAAAATCTTGAGCTTTTGTACACTTCAGAGCTTAAAAGGCAGATAAAAAGAGAGTCAGGAACTCTGATTGTAATTCCTGGCTGTCTAATTGATTTGGCTGGATGGTCTTGGATATCTCCATTGGAGCCAGTGTCCTCAAGCCACTAAGAGCTCTGAATGAGAATGGGGATTTGCATCATAATTTTGCTGTCTTCCAAATTCTTCCTCAAAAATACAGCAAGGATAATTTTTCCTTCCCACTGGTATGGCAATTCTTAACTCCATGTTTGCAAAACTCATTACAAGTTTTGGATGAAAGGTGTTAGGGGGTGCAAAACAGATTTGCCACCTTTTTTCTATAGAGGGCTTTTGAGGTTTCCTGTGATTGTCCATGTTTTTGAAGATTAGTCAGCTTTTCTACAGGATTATGCAAAGTGAAAGCCTGCAGCAGCGGGAGGCTGGGATTAGTGACCCAGAAGGTCCTTCCAGTCCTGTGGAGGATTTTCCAAGCTGTACCAAAGATGTTAAAGCCGACTTGTGTGGTCTGAACTTAACACCTTCAACACACAAGCCCCGTTGAAATTTTTTGTTGCATCCTTTTAGCAGGGTGGAAGCAGGGCCCAGACTGGGCCTCCGTGTGAAGGTAAGAGAGAGCACCTGCCGCAGCAACGATGGGGAGCACCATACAAGCTCACTGACAGCTCAGGAAATGGGAGGGGTCAAGAAGCACCTAAAGAGACACAAACAGCCTCATCTCTAGCCCTGAGGTGCCACCTCTAGAAGCACAACTTGTGTTACCGCTGCCCAGGCAGTCCTGGACCTCCCTTCTGAAACCCGCCAGCAGCTGGCAGCAGTTGTGACTGTGGTTTGTGGCGCAGACACCTGTCCATGTGAAACTAATCTGGGACCACCAAGCTCATTTTCTTGTGGCAATCCACCAGCTTCCCATATGGTAATAATTTTTGACAATCATGATCTTGGGCTGGAATAAAATCAGTGATCCAGTGATGGAAGCTGCTTTGGTCATGCTCCTAGCCAAGACTGTATTTTACCTCACTGGAAGGTGGGCAGTGGTGTTGCTTTGCTGTGTTGGGGCAGGTATGTGTTAGAGGTTAACTCAGATAGTCTCAACCCCCCACACCTCCAAGCCTTTCTGAGGAAACCAACAGTTTCTGATGTTCAGTTGTGCTTTGCTAGCCAAAATGTCAACCGCATGCCACCTCCAAGGCGGCCACAGTTCAGTGGTTGCACATCAGAGCCACTGGTCCATATTTATAAAGTGCTTTGATATCCCAGATGAAAGGACAGTATATAAATGCCCCATTCATTTAGGTGACATACAGTAGCAGCAAGCAGAAAAATTGTTACCCACAGGTTTAGAAAGGCATATTCCTGTTTATTAATTGAAGACCACATACAGAATGCTTGGTTAAAGTGTTCCTCTTGGAGTGGGCATTTCAGTGCTGGTCCAGCGAATGAAAATAATCTGCATGGGCAAATGGCATAAACATCAAGTCTGCACAACTCAAAACAAAATTCTCCTTAAAAATGCAGCGAAAATCTTTTTATATGGAACTATCCTTGTGCCTACAGACCAATGGGGAGTGAGGCAATCAGACCTTCGCCAGGTCAGGACTACAGTGAAATTATTATCCTAGGGAAAAATAATCTAAGTTAGAAAAGGAATAATCATTACAATGTGAGCACAAGCTGTTCTGCAGCTTAGTATGTGTCAAATAAAACCAGCTATGAGTTCACCAGTTCTCTCTCTTTTATGCATATAACAGAGCCTTTGGATTTCTAGACCTGTATGCGTCACTTCTTTCTCTGTGTATCTTTGAGATGCATGACCCCATTGCTTCATTTGGAAAGTTATGTTAAATAAAACCTTTTCTGCCCATCATCTCAGTATTCAAGTGCTGAGCAGATACCCATTCACAGTCCCTGGGAGCATGCAGAGTCGTTCATATGTCATAACCATAAAAATAAATAAATTACAAAGCAGAAAGAAGATAAGGCACAGGTTTAGGCTGCTTTTTGAAGATTTATTAAAACAAACTGATATTTCTTATAATGTGCATGTAGCCAGAATATATAATTGACAATGATAATCATTAACAGGTACTAATGTTATTTCAGAACAGAGGATGGAACGAGACAGACTAAACCTCCATGCATGCAGTAGAGGAAATCCAAACTGTGATAATTAAATGCAAATAAAGCCTGGGGGCAAAAATTCCTGGTCTCTCTAAGATAAGAGAAATATATTTCTACCATCTATAGTTCATTTATTTCTCTTGAAGACTCTAATTTGTTTTTAAGCTAATAGATCAAACATTCTTGTCACAGTTCGTACAACTGTCTCAAATATGTGAGAAGTACCCGCCAGGCGAGGACCACCAGCAATTTTTATGATTTCTTTACACTACAAATATTTGGCAGAACTGAAATCACCCAATAAAATAAACCTGCGGATTCATCTGCAGTTTTAGACTCTCTCCAAGTATTTTTTGGACTCCTTCCCAAAATAACTGATGCTCATGATATTCCAATATCAAATGAAAATATGTCCTAATTTTCATGTCTTACTACCACCATCTGTTATTAAAGAGAAAGTTGTCTTTTTCCTGGTGGGCCAGGTGGTTTGGAGACACCTGTGTGGCCATGAGAAGAGCTCTCATCCAGCAGCTCTTCTGGTCTTCCACATCACTGGGTTGGTGGGATTTGGACATAACAAAGGGCAAAACCATGGAGCACTGTTGGTGGAATATAATTTCATCCAGTACCAGCATCATCTGCCTACTCGTACCCAAGGAGCACCATATATATCCCCATGTCTCCAAGGGAGAGGAAGATTGAATTTAATTGTGTGCAAAAACAGCGTAAGGGAAGGGATCAGGATCCTCTTTGGGAAAGTCTTTAGCAAAAAGGAATAGATTAAAAATACCAGTTTTGAAAAGTCGGCTCAGCTGTACTGACGTGGCAGAGGCCTTCAATGAAAGCCACTCAGCAGTACACAAATGTTGCAGTCACTGCTGTGAGGTTCAGATCAGCTGGCACTTCAGAAAGTCAGTCACTGAGCTTTGTAGACATTGAGCCCTTCTTAATATTATATCCATGCTTCAAGTATAAAAGCGAAGTCTTTCTCCTCCAAAGACAAATTAAGTTATAAACCACCCCAACCTTCTGCCTCTACTGTTGCATTTGAAAACCAAACCACATCACCGCTTATTCACCCCACCAAGGCATCCCAGAGAGCCATTCCTAAACAGCTGACTCTGCTCTTCCCCATTCCTGCAGATATTTTTCTTTCCAGACATCTTGAGCTGTAGTTTCAGCAAGTGCTACTTGCAGTATGTCTTGTAAATCCTACAAACCACTATAAAATCACACAGTGTCAATTTTATGTGTTTTCCAACAGAAAGAACCATGGTTTTTGTTTCTACCAGTCTCTCAGCCGTACAGTGCCTTGTAAGTATTAATTTTTAGGGTCATCACCCACTCTAATTTTTGTAAAGCTCTCCAATTTTACAAGGTTTGTCTCACACCATGCTAGACTACCCGGCAGCTGGCTAATATCGACTAGGTGGTGGAAGACAAACCTCTTTATTAGTGTAATGCTGAATTCAAACACTGCAGTTTCTGCAAACTGAAATAATATCCTTTTAGATATAGTAGTGCAGCAGGTAGAGCCACTGAGAAATTTCCATTTTATTTGTTTCTTTTTTAATATCGAGTTTGTTTTTTACAAAGACAGAGTTGCCCCCAGGAAAAGCTTGATTTTCCTGAATTGTTTCCATTTTCCCTCAGGAAAGCTGAAGCAAAGCATTTAACTCAGGGTCAAAATGATCTGAAAATTTGTCAGGTCAGATCTAAACAAATTAAACCTATTGCAGGTCAAGTCAGCCTGACACTGATCTGCTTTAGCTGGAGTTACACATACATGCTGCGATCTGCAGATCTGTTGTGAAGCAATGGAGATTTTCTCCAACAAGGAACGCCAGCCAGCAAGAAAACTACAGGGAGAAAACAACTTCACAAGGTGAATGGAGAAAAACGGTAAATACAGCTGAGTGCTGAAACTGCCCAAACCCCCAATCTATTTCAAAATACTTCCCACATTCACAATAAAAGATTTTTCTACAAGTATCTCGTTGTACTGTAAGTTTACAACAGTTCAGCTTGGGACCCAAATCCAAGATGAAAATGAATGTTTAGAGGCAGGACACAAATCTAGATCTTTGTAGGAACATGTCTGCTCAGAGACATAAAACTATTTTTTTAACTGGCGGAGAATACTAGATCACGGTGGGATTTTCCATGTTTCATAATTCCATATGTATTATTTGATATCATACACTATCATTCCCACTCCACAGACAGGAAACTGGGACTGTGTGAGCACTGCTACGTGAGCAATACAGAAAACAGTGTGAGGACATTGGAGGGTCTCTAGCTATCAAAACTAAAAGCCAATCAAGAAAAACTCCTTGTGAGGTAAGCTGTCTTCCAGGACAAGACCACAAAGGCACCACATGAATCTACAAAGTGGAAAATTAAAAAAAAAAAAAAGGAAAGACATGGTTCTTCACAAAGTATGTGGTCAATCTGTGGGGCTTGTGCAGTGAGACACTGCACAAGAGAAAGGTTTGCATGAGGTCAGAAAGTGGTCAGCTATTGGCAGCTTGTGTAGGCAGGGGATGAAGAAGAGGGGGGACAATTTTTTAAACCAGGGTGTTCTTCATGATCCCCTGGCTGAACAAGGATCTCTTCAGAGATGGGAAGGCTGTCTGAGAATCCCACCTCTCTAGATCTGCCCAGTCTGACCACTTCTGTGCTGTTCTTGACCCAGGCCGCTGGCAGACCATTGAGTCTTTCTTGTTCTCCATCTGTGACACATTTCAGATGCTACTCTTGATCTTTAATTACAGGTCTGTGGATGGCTGTAGGGGGCTGGGAGAGGGCAAGTGTTGTGGCCTGGGCCACAAACGTTCTGCAGACACATTTGAACTTACTACCAGCGTACATTTGCCTGTAATATGGAGGACTGGAAGTGATGACTAAAACACTGTCTTCTAAATTTATATTTCTACTCTCATGACCCCAAAAATGCAGTATCATTCACAGAGGTCCACACCAGGACAGTACTTGCTGAAAAAGGGCCCTTCTCAGGCCTGGCTAAATGCTGAAGGACCTACTTCCTAGGGGGTGTTGTTTTTCAGGAAAACATCTCACTGATCCCTCATCCACTGTCTACATAAGCTGTCTGTGCTTTCCTCCCCATGTGACTCAAATAATATATAACAGAAGTTTGACTCTACTGTATGGAAAAGCAGATGGCTTTATGATTGAGGAAAAACTCAGCCATGAAGGGACGATGTAGAAACATATGAAGAGCTGAGGAAAGCTGAAGAAATACAGAAAGGGACAATATGAGCTGAGTATCCTGCAGGTCCAGAACAAAGCAAGTCTACACATTTCATAACAACATCCCAGTTCCTCTACTGGGTTTTGAGGAACATCATTTATTTCAGTGCCAGCAGCAAGACAGACTTTTCTCCACGACACAGACATCACAGGTGAAGATGCACCCACCAAGTGCCCACCCGGACCAGCTCACTGAAGACTGGTCTCCTGCAGATTATCTGAACAGACAAAACCTGGTGAGTGGGAGTTGTAAGTCTCATATCCCTGACACGGCTCCAGTAACCCACTCACCATCGGGTTAAGCTCCTACTGAACATGAGCAGAGCTCCTTACATGTTGTGCAACACAATGGAAAATTGAGACCATACCATAGATGAGGACATAGGAGTTACGTGGTTTGCCTGAGGCCACACAGTGAGTCAGCGGCTAAATTATAAACTTGGGAGTCCCTGGCTCCAAGTCACTTATTCAATCTATGCTGCCTCTGAGGCATATTACATTGGGGGTATTGTATGGAAATGACATTAACTTTAAAGAGCAGTGTACAGTAGAAACAAGCAAAATAAGTGGGCTTTATTGTGGGATGATTTTTAAAAAAAGGCATGAAAAGAAGTGACACGAGCAGTTTTGCAAGCATACAGTGTAAATTAATTTTGCACAATTTGATTTCGAAACTGCCCTCCTGGATTAAAAACCTAAACACCAAGTTTCATCCCATAATGGACCCTTCTTTTCCACTCTTCTTTTTGTTTTTTCTTTTTTTCTGGCAATTCTGTTAACCCCCTAAAATAGTGGTTTAATATGGAAATGCTGACAGCTCCTTAAAGCAGAGCATCGCATTTGCAACACTGTAATTATGCTTACTTCAAAATGCTCCAAAGAAAACAAGATTTTCCTGTTCAAACAAATCTTGAATGGCTTTAACCCCAGAATTAAATCATTCAGACCAAAAAGGACTGTGTTAAGTATGCTGAACCAGGGCTGTACCAAGGAGATGTGGAAAGAGATAAATGCAAACTGATTTTACAGTATTTACGTAATTAGATCCACATCTCTGCTTTTCTCTGTTGAATGAGTAAAGACCAGATTAACCTTATTATTATGATGTTTATTTGATTGACTTAGGAATTCCATCTGGATAAAAGAGAGCCTAGATGTCTTTCTCCATGCATGCCCAGCGTGAAGCCAATCAACATGCCTCTCTAAGTAACAAATTTGGTTTATGTCATCTATCAGCAAGATACTGTAATATTGGATATAGCTTTAGTTCAGTGGATGACTGCTCCTTAAAGACCACGCAACTTAGAGGTTTCCATCCTGCATTTTTATGTCCCCACAGAAAATTACTTGTCAGATTTTCCACTCTTGTGAAGAGGGTGGTAAGGAAATGTGTGGTGCAGAACGCATGCATGGCACATTTAAACAAGAATGCAACCAATAGCTCAGCACTGCCTTTTTGGTGGAGGATGTTTGCCTGTTTTGTAAGACTTCCTTGCATCCCTTTTCTGCCTTGTAGAATGAAGGCAAAGATGTGGGTAGATACAGGATTCCTGTGCCAGTGATGAGAGAGCAAGAGAAAAGGGAAAGGTTTCCCCTACTGCTCATAACTTTGATCACTAGGACTGCTTTGTGCAAATTTTCCCTCAAAACAATATTTACTATACCTCCATTTAGCATAAGTAATGCTAGACCAAAAACTAGGAGGAATTTGGTGTCACTCTTATTACATTTGTATGGGGAAAAACAAAGTTTTGAGCAGAAGTCCCTGCTGATGGATTCTTACTTCCTTTGAAAACTATCTCATCAGCTAATCAAAAACCACTGACACTGATCTTCTTGTGATAGGAACCCTCACTTTCCAGACAAGAAGGTAACACAGCAAACTAAGACTGGGACAGGTTGGATTTATTCTCCAGCTTTATGTAACCAAGACAGACCCACACAGTCAATCTTTACCATCTCCAACCAGCAAAACAAAAATGTTAATTTATTCTCCATTTTGTATCAGTCTTGTTTACTCAGGTTGCCATCATTTCTGGGCAGTCTTTTTTTGACTACATGGAGGTACAACATCCAGTTCAGACTGCTCAGTGCAACTCAGGGGTGAGCAACTAATCCAAAGAGATCACAGAATCATGGAAGCACGGTGGGTCAGGTTGGAAGGAACACAACAGTGGGTCATCAGGCTCAACATCCCTGCAAGTAGGGTCATCCCAGATATGGCACAGGATTGTGTCCAGACAGTTCTGGAATATCTCCAGTGAGGGAAACTTCACACCCTCTCTGGGCAATCTGGCCATTTGAATCTGACCAAGAACATTTCTGTCATCAAAGTGACCATCTTGTAACTGTAAATGGACATCTTGCAAATGTTTCTGTTTTATCTGATTTCCCACTTCTTGCTCTGATAGACACACAGGAATTTGCCATCAGGCTGCAATCTGACACAGCTGGGGTACAGGAGACTCTGTCTGTTATCTCACTCGTACCACACACACTTGCTCTTGACTTCCTCCCGTGTGTTATCACAACAGACTCCAACTTGTGCTTTGCTTTTCTGTTGGGAAAAGATTGTGCAACCTCCAACACTCACCCAGAAAACCCTTCCCCCACAGAGAAGGAAGCCTCCAGCCAAATGAAAGCTTTGATATTAAGAGCACAGTGATGTGTAAACCCATAATAATGTACTTGGATGGCAGCTCTCCTTCAGGAAAACAACAAAACAAAACAAAACACTCTTAATTAAGGTATTGGCTTTGAGAAGGTACCGAGTCCAAAATTATTTTGACTCCATATGGAATTTATACGGAATGCAACATGCAATAAAAACACCAGCGCACCCAGATGTTGATGTTCCCCAGCTGTCTGTCTGCCCCCTTTGATGGCAAGCTACAAAGATCCTTCCCGACACAGCCATCTCCACGGGAAGCAAGAGGTGACTGTTCCGTGCTCTCATATCAAACTGAGCAGTGGAAGGGAAATTTTAGAACGAGAAGGTTTAAGTTTACAAGCGTAAGTTCCTCTCGGCATTTATTTTCTGTGTGTTCACAACAGATGACGCTTGTGGGTTCCTTCCAGCTCAGAATATTCTGTGATTCTGTGGTTCCTCCCAAACTCAGGGATGGGTCACACAATGCCAAGGGAAACTTTGAGAAGCACAGCCTGGGGGTCCCCAGGGTTTCTGCTTGGGGCTGTGGATTAAGATGTTATTTTTCCCTGCAGCTGTTGGGGGCAGTAGACAATCAATTCTGGGTTTCTGTAATCGGTATGACCTGGGTGTGGATCACATACAGTCCTGGTGCCAAGCAGATTCGCACGTCACCTGGCATGTCTGGGAATATAGGCAAAATGTAAGACTTGCCTTGAGAAATGGCTGTTTTGGTGGTCCTTGAGACTATTGTGCTTCTGATCAGGGCCAAATTCTGCTATCATAAATTGCAGTATGATTTAGCAAATGCCAATTGATTTTGGCTAGAATTTTCCCATTTTCATGCCATGAGTATACCTTTTTTAGATATAGCTGTATTTCCAAACAAGTTCCAAGAAATTAGTAGTTTAAGCCTGAGAGTCAGGGAAAACAGATTTTCTTTGGACAGAGACAGGAGGCAGATTAAAGGCAGAGGCCAGCAAGACAAAATTTTGGAGGTTTTTTTTACACTAATGGTTACCAAAGATCATGTTTTACCCACAATCCACTCTACAGCCATAGGCATGCCGGGCATTGTTACTACCACAGCACGTACTGAGGTGCATGTTGGGCTGCATGATGTGGGAAAGCCAAAGCACTACTTGGAACTAAATGATCTTTAAGGTCCTTTCCAACCCCAGCCATTCCATGATTCTATGACGTGCAGCAGGAGCAAGAGGCTGGGTTCAAGCCATGCAGCAGCCATTAATTATTTCACATTTTAGCCCATTGTAGGATTCCCTTTTCTGCACTGATACTTCATTACTCTAAAATCATCCAGAAGCCCAAAGGCAGAACCTCCACTTAGACCCCAGAACTGAAGAGCCTTGTCTCCACCACAAACCCTTGGTAATCCATGGGGAGGGGGGCAGCATCTTAGTGGGCAGCTCAACGCAAAATCTGAAGGTGTAATGAAAAGTAGCTTCTTGCTCCACTGCTGAAGGACACCAGGCAACTCAAAAAACAAAAAAAGAAAAAGTCACTAGAAGAGTGGTTGGACATTGCAATAAGTTGACCAGGGAGGTGGTAGACTTACTGTTTCTGGAATTTTTCAAGAGATGTCTGGAGATGTGGCTTAGGCGGGATTATGGTGGTGCTGGGTTGACAGTTGGACTGGATGATCTTTAAGATCTCTTCCAACCTTGGTGGTTTAGTGATTCTGTGACTCTGTTTGTGATGTTAGAGGTGCTGCTTCTTACAGCCAGCGAGCTTAACACAATGAACAGTGGAGATCTGCAGTGCAGCTGTAGCAGTCACTAGTTCAGGTTTACAGTCAGTGGGAAGAAACATGAACATTTAGGGTGCAGTTCAATTTTCCTAAAAGAAATGGCTAAAATAACTCAGGTTTTGTGAAATTTTCATGGTTTTTAGGAAGCATTAAATCCACGTGCCTTGGCCTGACCTTCTGTACTCCCTTCTGTTCACAAGCTCAGGGATGGGATTTTTATTTTTATCTCTAGGCTACTCTTATTCTGAAAAGTGAGTGCTCTGTGGCATAGTGGTCCCTGCCGTACTGGGGACCTGCCAGAACAGCTCCAGCTGCCTTCTGGTCTGGCTAGGGACAGGGAGGTGGCTGGTGCACACCAGGGTCTTTCCCCACACAGGACTGTGCCGTGGTCAGGTAATTGTAGATGTCTGGTACAACAGGTACCAGAATGCTCCTTTAATAAAATCATTGCTTTTAATAAGAATAAGGAGGAATGCCCAGTAGCTAAAAGGCTAAGCCTTGATCCTGAAAATACATGCTCACATGCATAATTATGTGCACTCAGCAGTCCTCCTGCAGTGCTCTGAGAACTCCGGGATGGGCTGCTCCGGTTCCCATGGGCTGTAGCAGGGTCAGGACACTCCTGATCTCACCATGCAGGAAGTGACCAGTGTTCCTGGGTGTACTGGGACCACACTCCCTGCCAGACCGTACCTCAGACATACTCCTTTTTCAGTAGCAAAACTGTAGTTCTGGGGGGGCCAGATGCCCAAATCAGGATTTTATAACTTAACGGGATATGGTTCAAGATTTTCACATCCCGCAGCTTCCCAGATTTCACTGACCTGCACGATGCTGTGAGGATCGGCCGTTTCTCAGGAGATTTAACAGGGATTAGTGGTTCCCGTGTTGGAGCTATAAACACAGTCCTGCCAATCACTTCACCCTCCCTATTCATGCCAGGAGAATAATACAAGGTCCTGCTCACTTTCCTCTTAAATTTCACATTCTCATTTAGAATATTTTTCCTTTTTGAAAGATCATCCAGGGATAAGCAGATAGGAGATTATTTTAACAACTGAGCTCCAATACTGGACCACTTACATTGCTTGTTTCTCACTGGCCTTCTTGTTTACAACAGACTGAAATGGTTAATACAAATTAGTAACATATGATATATCCAGGTGCTTCATACAGTGGCCATCTATTTTTCCCTTGTAATTATTAGGTTACTACAAACAGCACTGAAACGGTTGAATATCTGTATCAGAGAACTTTGAGGAATAGAGAGATTTGACTGAAGGAAAATACTCTAACAAAGGTTTTCCTTTACAGGCAGTTGCCCTCTGACACTAACACAGCTCCTTATAACTTAATATTTTTAATGATGAATTTGTGAGCAAAGCTAAGGAAAGCTCCAGCCTGGAGAACTAATATTGTAGGGAAGCTCACAGGGTGGTTTCTCCGTTCCACCCTGGAGGTAGCTGGATTTCCACTCAGTAACTAAGTGGATGATACATATTCAGGGCTAGATGGGTTTATTTTTTACTCTTACAATGTCAGAGCAATTCCTCAACCTGCAGTGGAGGTACCAGAGAGTACAGGAGAGTAAGTGGCTCACAGTGGGTAAAGGACTTTTCTCTTGACTTAGTGAATACATATAATTATATATAGATACATGTGCTGCAGCTTAGTCCTTCTGTTTCTCTGCTAAACAGGATATTTCATAGTTCTTCCTCAGTCCTCAGGATGGTGACAAGATGGATGAGATATGTGAGAACTTTTTCAGAGTTAAATGTACCCATCCTCTTATTCTCCCAGCTTGCTTAATAATCAGCATTTAAAAGAAAAACAAAACAAAAATATCCAAGATACTACAGTGTCTGAGGGGTGTTTATGTAGGTGGAAGATGAGTTCATGGATTCCAGCTCTCCTTTTCCTTATGCCTCAAGTTGCTGAATGGTTGAGAGCAACCCAGATGGGCTCCAGCACAAGAAGACAACCTTTCCACACAGAATAATGCTGCTGGCCAAGTGTACAAGCAGTTCGACTGCTAATTAGGGCCTGAAGGAGAAACAATGATATGTTTTCATTACAAAAAGCAGGAACTCGTGGCTTGTACCAGCTCTGCAGCACTGACAGAGAATTCCCCTGGAGAAGCAGCTCGTAGCAGCCACATTTCTTGCACACACACACCTACCCGTGTTATAACCAATACCAAGAACAAGTTGCCACTTTAAATAATTTCATTCCCATTTTCAGAGCTGCCCAGCATGAAGGATCTCTCGGGAACAGCAGGCAGTGACCCCCATGGTTGCACTGAACTTGGAATCTCAGCAAGTGCTTTCACAGCATCCATTCCCATGGGACTGAGCTCTCACCGGTGAGGGATATTTGCTCTCAAATGAGTACATGTGGGACAGATTTCCAACTTGCTGCAGCTCCCTTTATAATTCATCACACCCTAGAGGTCTGCACACACATCAGCATCCTGCTGAATGGGTGACAACAATGGCCACACATTTTTAAGACCGTTCAGCACATATCACTTTAGGCAAAGCCTTGATATTTAGTAATATTTTTGTTTTGTTAGTTCCACCTGAGTATTCCTACAGTGTTTCTAAGTCCTCCTTTGGCAAATATCCACTTCTGCATGTCACTGCCTGTTGATTTCAATTTTTCCCAACTGACACAAATATTACAGGTGTCAGAAATGGTACCTACAACTTAATTGCATTGATTGAAAGGAATAGGAATGGCCCCACTGCATAATCATTATCTTGTTTGGATTTCTTATACAGAAAAAAACTCCTACCTATTAATATAATTTAGTTAGAATTGTTCTTCTTCACATATATCTGCTCTTGGTATCGAAATTACCATCAGAGAAGCTTTGGTTTACCTTCCCAGCAGGGGTGTAGAAGGGCTGAGGAGAGAGGACATGGAAGTGACATGGACCAATATTGCTCCCTGAATATGAAGACTCAGGACTGGGTGGTTAAGAAGATGCCCTCCAGGTATGTGTTTCTGTGAAGAGCCAGCTATAAAGACATTTTTCTGTTTCTGGGCTTTACTCACAGATAAAGGCTGGCAGCAACAGCTCAAAGGGCTGTAGAAAGTCAGACCTACAAGGAGGGACAAGCCCTTGTACCAGGGCAAGATACTTTTGCATTTACTCTGCAAACTAAAATTGTCTTTTTCCACCATTTCACAGTGTACAGCCATTGCCTAGTCATTCTTAACCATCACTGCTCGCTCTTTTAGAACATCAGTGGGTTTTTTTCCAGATCTCTAACCCTCCTATTAAATATCTGTGTTTTGGATTATTCTTCCCAGAATTATTAGTTTGCCTTTTCCCAGACAGAATCTCATTCCATTTCCTGCTCATATTTCTAACCCCGGGTTCCATTAGTGTTATTTCTCTGTCTTTACTTGGTTTACAGTTCTTTCCAGCCCAGTGTCATGTGCAGATCTAGTTAACGTGCTTGGTTACACCTCCTTCCAGACCATTAATAAAAGTATTAAATAATGTTGCTGCTAGTACAAATCCATGAAGCACCATGCTGTTCACCTCCATCATCCTCAAGACCACAGCCATCCGTCATGAGCACCATTTATCGTGGGCAAACACACTTTGCAAGCTAAAGTTGTTCTGTTTGAATTGTGTCTCTAGCTCTGGGTGAGTAAAAAAGGGAAGAAATGTCAAGTGTTAGTGGTGGAAGGAGGTGGATCAAGGGCTGAAGATGTCACTCAAAGCCACTCCTTATCAAGGAATCCAAATGGACCAATGGAGAGAAATGTGATCCCTCTCTGCATCCTGTCATGTCCTGTAGCAAAGGTTTGCCTGATACACTGGTCTGGCAGTGCCAGAGACCACATACTTGAGACAGGAACTATATATTATCCCAAGAGTTGCTCCACCAGCCAGTGCTCAACAGGAATAGCAGTCATTGGCAGAGAGGAGGTACTCTTTGTTCCCACATAACTATTTCCGGTAAGAAATAATCCCCTATCCAGACATGAACTAAAACAAGGAGAATTTCAGAGCCCCTCTGCTTGCTGCTGAGATCTGTGATGAGCTGGTACAGCTGAATATCAAAAAATCCTGGGCTGGAACAGGCAATTAACTGGGGACTCCTGTAGTTTCTGGGCATCTACACCAAGAAGAAGGTTGGAAGGAGGGCAGGAGAGTTTCTTTCCATCCAGGCTTCCTCCTTAGGAAAGTGACATATTCCCCATGTGCTTGTCTAGATATGTGGCATGTACAGGAACGTAGGTCTTGCCACACCAAATGGAATACCTGAGGTCCAAGAAGCTCAAAATCCTGCCTCAGAGAGTGGCCAGCATCCCGCACCTCTGGGATGGGGTGATGCTCTCTTGAAGCACACAGAGCTGGCCCGACCCCTGAGAGCTGCCCCAGTCCTTCTTGTAGGGATTCAAGAGGCTTCAAAAAGCAGAGACTATTTTAACATCTGAATCATGAGGTGTAGTAGTTTTTCAAACTGTTTGATACAGCTGCAAGAACTCTGAATTCACTGACTAAACCACAGAAATGTCCCAACCTCATGTGTAGGATAACTAGCCCCCCAGAAGTCCTGAAAAAACCAGTGGGAACAATGGGGGTAAAGCAAGTGAGAAAATCCCATCCAATGACAACAGATGCAAACTGGGGTGGCTGCTCTGGCCTGACCAGTTAGTTGACATCTTGACTCCTGCAGAGCAGTTTCTATTAGAAGAAACTTCTCTGTTTCTCGAGTGTAATCCTGTTTAACTAAGAAATGGGCCCAAAAATCCTGTTTCATTGAATGAAGTAGAAAATAAGGAAAAGAAAGGCTCTGTTTTGCTTTGCAATACCCAAACTTGTTCCTGTAGCAATTTCTGTGTCCCCAAGCCCATTTTACACAAGAAATCATTTAACAAATGCAAGTGAAATAAAGAAGTGTATTAGGTAATGGAATTAGGTAATGGAATTTCACTTTGTCTGGACAACAGGTAGCAAAAAGCACTTAAAGAGAATACCAAGTGAAAGTATAGTTGAGCATACACACATCTTTAGCTTTTAAATTGAATACATTGATGAATTTTAAAGGAATTGGCTCAGCAGCTTACCAAAGCACCGAGAGTTCAGTTTTGAACAGCTATGGGAAATAGAAGTTATAGGATATTCGTAGGTGGAAATAGGAGGAAAAATATTGTAATTATTTTGTGTTTTTAATTAAAAATAGCAGTTTGAAAAACTTACATTTCACTGCTCAGATATTATAATTATGGTTATAATAAGCAAGTCTGAACAGAAAAGCAAAAGAGCAGGATAGGTAGCAGAGCCTAAGGTTGAAAAGGGGATAATAAAAATAAGAGCTATAGAGAATATAATTTCAGACAGAAATTATTCTTCACTAAAACTTCAGAATTGCTGAGTACAGAGCTAGAGAGACTAGAGCAAGTATAATAAATTTTAGCACAACAATTTAAAAGAAATATCATTTATCACAAAGTTTCCTGCAGCAAGTCAGACTCTTGAATTCACATATGCACTGCTTGAACCAGTCCTTGTTTCTTTGCCAGTGTCAGGCCCTCTGTCTGCTTGCAGATCATGTGCTGTGATAACATCAGGTCCCAGGGACTGGTGTGCCACACTACTCACACTTCACAGGAAATCTTTATCCCACGTGTGTATGAAGTGGTATTCATCCTCTGGAGTCTGCATGGAGCTTTTGTGCAGCCCAGAATGGTCCCTCTGATAGCTCAGTGCTTTTGGATTGGGCACGATGGCTTAATAATCAAATAATAATTTTTATATTTAAATATTTCCTTTGCTCACAGTGTTGAGCAGCAATTTAAAACAAAAAGAAGTAATTTTTTTCTTTCATAATTTTAGGTATTGAAACTGCCTGTGAGATAGAGATGTCAAGTCTAATGTGCTGCCCAAATTCCAGAGGCTCCTTCACCTGCCTGACAACTGCTTCCAACTGCCTGATGATTGAACGTGCCAAGGGAGCAAGCCACTCACTCAGCCCACCCTGGGGTGCTGAAACATCGAGTGCCAAGGGCAGAGAGAAACATTTTCTATTGTTTTTGCATAACACGAGGTTGTGGCTATGGTTTGTTGGTGCTGCTATCGGTGATGGGCAAAACAACAGCTCTTCAGGAGTGAAACTGCTGTGGAATTTAGATGCAAAAGTATTTGTTTGCATTAGGACAGACACCAGGGCTGGGCAGGCAGGACAAAATGAGTAAGCGCTTCCTGTGTTTTCTGGTGTTTTTCTCTGTTCAAACAGGCCAGTACACAGGTGTGACAAACAACAGTGTTTTAACCACTGGCAAAAGGAAGCATTTTCTGCTGCCCATCTGCCAGGGATATGGTTTTCTTCCATGCAAAATTGTTTGCAGAATATGAATGCTTTGTACAGGAAATCACAGATGAGTCCACTTCTTAATTCAGGTCATGCAAAGTGGGATATAGAAGTGTGTGAAAGGGCCCGTGCAGCTGTTTGAAGAGGAGAGAAGGTAAAATAGCATCTCCTAAAGCCAGAAGAAAACCACTGCTGTCCTCCAGCAAGGAAGCAGGGAAGCCAGGGACACCCTAACAATCCAAAATGAAAAGGTTATTCAGACAGAAAGGTTGTGTCCTGTTCAATCAACAGCCCAACAAGAGGAAATTGGATTTCTTTACTCAGAAAGCTGCCTGGACCTCTCTTCACTATTAGGAAATGTCGGGAAGGGTGTGAAAACACAACCTAATACAGAATTTCCTGTTCTTTTCTTTATTCCTGACTCCTTTTGGCAAAAGGCAGGGTTAAAATTATAAACTGAGACACACCAAAATCTTACACTGTCTTGAGCAGCTGCAGCTGGCTTGCACTAGTGTGCATACAAATTCTCATTTGCACAACTCACATTGAATTCACTGTGACTGTTCAGGAAAATCCATTAACAATGCATAAGATGCAAGATCTGGCTGCCGTGTAGGGTGTTTGCTCCAGCATGTTCCAGTAAGAGTTACACAAGGTTATTTACAAATACACATTATAATTTCTAATCTTAAGATATACTGCCTTTGAAGTTTCAGAAGCTGCACAGGACCAGATCCAGAATTATGTGGGCACCTAATTCCCATTTAGATCCAAATTGATATAACTGGAGCTCAATGCCTGGGTGCTACTAAGGTATGAACCTTAATAGCAATATTATAAATTTTGTAGCAACAAATAATAGAATCACAGAGTCAGAGAGCCATTCAAGTTGGAAAAGCCCTCTGAGATCATCAAGTCCAACCATTAATGCTGCCCTGTCAATCCACATCTAAATCATGTCCCCAGGTACCACATCTAAACAACTTTTTAATACCTCCAGAGACGGTGACTGGAACAGTTCCCTGGACAGCTGTGCCAGTGCCTAACCACCCTTTCCGTGAGCACGTTTTTCCTAATATCCAATTAAAACCTCTCCTGGTGCAACATGACACCATTTTCTCTTATCTATTGCTTGTTCCCTGGAAGCAGACCCTGACGTCCACCTCGCTGCACCCTTCTGTCAGAGAGTTGTAGAGACTGATAAAGTCATCTCTGAGCCTCCTTTTCTCTCGGCTGAGCCCCTCCAGCTCCCTCAGCTGTTCCTGGTACTCCAGACACACCAACCAGCTCCACTGCCCTTTTCTGGACACACTGGTAAGTGTAAATGTCATTTCATTGCAGTGCAATCTTTACCCCCAGTCATATTAGACCCTTTTTTCAGATAGTGAAGAGAAGCTGGCAATGCCCAATTTACCTTATCCTAAAGCAGATACCTACACTAGGTAGAAAATTCCATCCAAAAATGATTGCTTTATTCCACAGAGTATTCAGGCAGCCTGGGATCACCAGCTCAGCTGTGCCCATCTGGGCACAGCCTCAACCTACCATTTCCAGTTCCATATCAACCCAGGACAGAAAAGTTGGTTTTGGGGGAACAACAGTATCTTTAAATAGCTCCAAAAACAAAAACAACACAAAGACTCTCAGAGTTATGTTTGTGTAAATGCAAGCATATGTTTCTGCATTTGTTTTCATCTTAATGTTATTTTAGTATCTATTTCATTACTAGCATTTGAAAGGACTTAATGATACACTGATAGTGCACATTACAGTCCTCCCACATGAATTGTTCCTGAACACAGTGATAATGCTCTTCCAGCACCATATGCATCAGAAATATTTATTCATTTGCCTTCATGGGAATATAAGGCAAAGCCTATTAAATCAATAGCTATGCAGAGGGTTTTGTTTTTCCATTAAGTCTCCAATATAAAACTGACAAACTGATTAAACGGATCACGTCTTGCAGTTCCCAAAGTCTGCTTTATGGGTTGGTCCATGATATTAATCAAAAGCTGAGCCAGAGGAAAACATTGATCAAACTCTTTTAGAGAATAATAGAGTCAGACCCTTCAGTGGTATAAAAGGGAATAATTCAGTATCTCTATCTCAGTTTATATTGGCTGAATGTCTAGTCCACAGGCTTTACACTGACAGCTATTTTGAAAAAATCTGTGTATTAGACACTACGTATTTTCACTTTTCTATTCACATCGTAGTAAAAGATTTAGACAGCGAGTTCTTTGAGGCAAAGATTTCCCCAGCTGTCTACCACAGGCTGTGTGAATATGTAACATCCATACATTGGAGGAGAAGGAGGTTTTCCCACCCCCAAAAGGGTCATTCTTCCTGAAGAATCCCTGCACCTGTTTTCCATTGTGCTCTCAGCGTGATGTGCTCATCACTAACTGTAAAAACACAACTCTGGGCTCCTCAGAGCGAAACTGCATCAGAGCTGTGGCCAGGGAGGAATTTCCCAGAGGTCACAATGATGGGGCTTTTTTTCTCTTCCTTTGTGGTAAGTGGCATGGTCTGCTTCAAGGATCACCTGAGATTTTGCTGATCTCACCAGCTCACAAGCACCTGCGTTCACCCAGCTGCCATTCCCACCACCCCTGGCTGTCCCAGATCACAGAGCATTTCCCCAAAGCCTAAAATACAGAATAAAACCCACAAATGCAATGCAACAACAGGAAGAAAATAAGAGATTCAAGGAGCCTAGCAGGTAGGAACGCTTTTTTTCAATCATGCTTACTTTCATGCCATCTCATCAAAAAGGATATCTATGACCCTGATAAGCCTGTTATCTATAATATCATAATCATAGAATCAAAAATTGGTTTGGGCTGGAAGGGACCCTAAAGATCATCCAGTTCCAAGCCACTGCCATGGGCAGGGACACCTTCCACTAGACCAGGGCATACTGGAAGTGCTGGCTGGGACCTGGCAGATCACAGGTGAGGGCAGCAGCCAAGGTCAGATAAGATTC
Source organism: Callaeas wilsoni (assembly GCA_013398955.1). Classification (NCBI taxonomy): domain Eukaryota; kingdom Metazoa; phylum Chordata; class Aves; order Passeriformes; family Callaeidae; genus Callaeas; species Callaeas wilsoni. The sequence continues at coordinate 140,470 of VWPU01000246.1, read as the reverse complement.
TTGTCACCTCGACTGGACATTGAATTTCAGGATGCGTGTAGCCTCATGCACAACATCAAATCAATTACTGCCTCAAAAAGGTCCTGTGAGTAGTTTTACATAAACTGGTGCTTATTCTCTTATCTCAGCACAATAGGATACATCCAGCACAATAATTAGGAAGACAGATTCCCCTTGCAAACATTTTCTGCACTTGTGTATATTTTTTTCCCTGTGGGACTATTAGCAACAGAGCAGTAAATCTACAAGATCTATTCCCCATGTGAGCACCAGCCTCTGTAGTTTGCCAGGTTACAAGAAATATAATTAGGACTCCTTTACCTGACAGATTAATGAGTTGAACAGCAAAGGCCAGATAGCAGTAAATTAAACACCTAAACACTGTGATCTCTGTATGTAATAGAATTGTGAAATAGCACATCTTTCGTAATGGCCTTGGCCATTCCAACACATAAATTCCTTATAACATATCTGTTTTATGGTACTTTTTTATTGTACATTGGTATAAATATTTATACTTTTAGCTTGCCTTGCCAGTAAATATTTAGCATTTTGTTCTAAATGGTGACAGCCTAGGGTTTGTCCACACAAAATGCTGCATGGATTTGTCACGTGAATGCATTTAATGAGCCACTGAGAATGTGCATTTGGCAATAATCACCTTTCAGAAGAACTAACAAATGCTCAACAAGCTGCTTGTTAAAGACAGAGCTTCCGATGTGGTGAGAATACAGACGTCCGTCCGAGGCCAGCGTGTGTGATTAGATCAGATTAACACGCGCTTGGGGAGGAAAGAATAAAAAACAGTGAAGAAACACATCTCTGCTAAAGTGTTTAATCCTGTATCAACAAGAAGTATCAGGATTAGGCGATTTTAGAGGAAAATTAAATAATAAAAGCCTTGATCAAGTTATATTGTACTTACAATGAGGTTTTTGCCTATTAACGCCATTAGCACAACTTAAATATTTTATTTGGGATTAGATACAAAATTCTTGTTTTCTGTAGAAATTAGAAAGAAAAGATGGTTATGGCTTAATTTTCATCATAATGATGCTAAAAGAACCAAGTTAGAGCAGGAGGTGAGAGACTGAGTTAGAGAACAAGTTGATTTCTCACATCTCTTAACATTCCCCAATATCTTACCATTTAGGTATAAAATGAGATGCAACAATCTGACTCAAAGGATGATCAACAGCAAAGCTGCATGGTATGGCTATAACAACAACAACAATAATAATAGTAGTAATAATAATAATATTTTTAAAAAGACTTGCTTGTAACACTCGGCTTTTCAGTCCTCATCTTTCAGAGCGACCCAAAGAGACCTCGGCGCGGTCACGCTTTGTGCAGGCAAGCTCTCCGCAAACACATACTCCAGCAACTCATTAGCTACCTCGATTTCCTCAGGGTGGGATTCATCTCACCTAATTAGCCATCCCCACGCCAGCAGTCTGCACAGGCCCCCATCTGCAGGCTCCCCCCCAGCCACGGGAGAGCCGAGTACCTCCAGAGAGTGATTTGTTTTGCCCGAAGGCGGAGCAAACGCCCCCCAGAAGGTGCCTCCATCTCCCCGGGGTTGTTAGTGGAAGGCCGGGTGATGGTTTTAGACCAGACACCTTGGCTTTAGACAGCTTAGGTTAGGTGAGAGAAACCCTACCCTGCACGTGGGAGCTGATCCTGCTTCCCTGTGCGGCCACATTGTTCTGCTCAACAAAAGGGTCTTTCTTTGGGGTTAGGCTCAGAATGGATGTCCCAATGAAGGGAGGCCAGGAGCACTTCCACTGGAAATTTTTTACAGGAAAAAGACCTTTTCCAGATTTCTCACGGCAAAAATGTTCCCTTCAAACTTCTCCAAAAAAACCCCCAAACTCAAGGTCAGCATTTAATTTCCCATCCATTCAGAGCCAGGTACTTCAGAGACCTGACAGCCCCAAGGGCTCCCTGAGAAAAAAGTGAATTGATGTTCCTCCATATACAAAATTTTGGGGTTTACTGAGGTTTTCATGCATGTAGTGACAGTGCATGTTGAGTTGATGCACACCAAAGCAGTTATTCCAACTCTACTGATACTTTTACCATAGATCATAGAATTAAAATACAGCAATTCCAGTAAAAAGCAGGAGGATTGCACTTGTGTCACCCTGGCATGGTATGAGCTAGCACAGAATAGAATCACCAAATGATTGAGGTTGGAAGAAACCTTTTAAAAGGTCATCTTGGCCTGCCTCCCTGCCATGGGCAGGGACATCTTCCACTAGATCAGGTGGTTCCCCATCCAGCCTGGGTGGAGCCCCATCCAGCCTGGCCTGGAACACTTCCAGGGATGGGGCATCCACAACTTCTCTGGGCAACACTCAACACCGTAATTGTAAAATAATTTTTTCCTTATATCTAGTCTGAATCAACTCTCTTTCAGTTTAGAACCATTATCCCTTGTTTTATTTCTACAAGTCCTGCTAAAAAAATCTCTTCCCATCTCTCTAATAAGCGCTTCAAGTAATGAAAGGCTGCAATAAGGTCTTCTCAGAGCCTTCTCTTTTCCAGGCTGAAGAACCTCAGTTCTCTCAGACTGTTCTCACAGGAGAGGTGTTCAATTCCTCTGACCATTTTCTTGGCCCTCGTCTTGGCCAGCTCCAACAGGACGATGTCCTTTCTGTGCTGGGGCTCCAGAGCAGGATGCAGCACTGCAGGTGGGGGAGTGTCACCAGAGCACAGCAGAGGAACAAAATCCCCTCCCTCAACCTATTGCCCACCTGCAGCCTAGGATACAATTGGCTTTCTGGCCTGTGCAACATGCACTGTCAACTCATATCATATCGTATCGTATCGTATCATATCATATCATATCATATCATATCGTATCATATCACCAGGTGTTATCAGCATAAAACCTCTGTAGCCCATTCTAAATCCAGGTTACCTCTGGCATAGCAGGCAGAGAGTGTCACCCCAACATTTAAAGTGACTGAAATAAAACCCCAAACCAGTCAAGATAAAAATACAATTCAGCAGTACAAGGCCAAACCAGGAAGTCCATAGTTTTCATATCTGAATTTCCATCCAGACTTAATTCAATGTAGAAAATGCCTTTCCTCTTATGGACATCAACTTTGGCCACTTCCTGCGTCCATGATGGGTACCCCTCTGCTACAGGAAAAATAAATTAAACTTGATTTGCAAAGCTTATGAGGCACCTTTGACAGTGGCTGTGGAGAGGGACGATTAAAGTACATGTAATAAATTTTGTGTATGTTTTTTGCCATTTGGGGCATGAACTTCAGAGGACTGTTCCTGCCATGCATTTGAAACCCATGAAGTGCTGCAGAAATGCTTTGCAGGAACGTGAGGGAGTGGGAAGTGGATGGCTTGGAGCTGAATCCTCTCCCGTTCAGGGATGGATGTGCCCCCATTCCCCATACAGGGAGGCACTGAACAGCCTCCTGGGTGTTTGCAGCACTCTTTCAGCTATAATTGGTACTTTGCTGAAACCCAGAATTCCACTTTTGGAATTTAGTGTTTAGGTGCCTGCTGAGGTTGTCTAGTACAGAAAGCACCTGTCTCCCTTTGATGCCACTCGGGTTAGTTCCCCACCTCCACTAATACTGGGTTCTGAGGGCAGCCTGAGGGAAGTGGGTTCGTGTTCCCGCTGCTGCGGGAAGCTCACTAACCACGAGCTAAACCGTTTGCTGGAGCCCTCCCAGAGCCAGCAACAACCACACCACAGGCCAGAAGCTGTAAATGGGGGGTGAAAGGGGCCCCAAAGCCCTGGGAACGGGGAGAGGAGAGAAAAGCGAAACTGAAAGAGAAACCCATTGTATATGTGAGTGTTGGGGTTAGATATCTGGAAGCAAGCAGGTCTCCTGAGGAACCCCTCAGGCAGGCAATGCTGGTGGGATGGGGGCACCCTGCAGCCTAGGGCTGCTGCTGGGGCTGTGGCAATGCTGTGCCCTGATGTGCCTCCTCAGGGCAGTGGCAGTAGGGATGCATCCAGAGGGATTCAGAGACTCCGTGCCACATCTGGGGATGCTCCCTCAGAGACACCACAGCAGCTTGTACCGCAGTGCTCTGCTGTTCATCGGCACCAGCAACGTTTTCTGAGTGAAGTGGTTGGAAAAGGATTAGACTATCCTGAGGAAAGAGCAGTGTGGGCACCAAACAGGACAGAATTGCTACACCACATCCCTCACCTGCACCCATGCCCTGCAGAATCTGCAACAAGCATCCTCTGGCACAAAGTTCATTGGACTCTCCCCCCAGACAAACAGGTGATTTTATTGCCATGACTGATGTATATAAGGCTGGCTTTAAAAACAGCCTCTTTATCCAGCTGCTAAAAGTGCAAAGGGTGACCACCAGCATTTTAACAATCCTGCAAAACCAGGAGTAGATGGAATGGGATTTATTCAGCATTTTGCTGAGTTTTGTGAAATAAAAACAACCAATGCCCTGACAGAGGTATAAGGGCTGGCCTTGCCAGCAGCTTCTGGAGGAGACCAGCCCTGCAAAACCCCGAGCAGCTCAGACTGTGCTTTTCTCCCCTGTGATGCCGGGATGTTTGCAGGTCGTGGCGGGGGAGGGGGTGGGGAGGACGTTTGAGACCGAAGGGACCTGTTTTGGGTAGGTCCGCGTGGGCGGCCGGCGGTTTCGGTCTGTGTGAGCCCGGCCGAGGCTCTGCGGGAGCGGGGGCGGCACAGAGTGCCTGTGTGTGACAGACTGCGTGGGGCTGCGGCTGCGGCACGGGCCAGCTTGTCTGACAGCATGTCCCGTAAATGCTTCTGCTGCTAAAGGGAACCGTTTCATAACGCCAAGGAAAAAAGTAAATAATAATAATACGCATTGTCTGCTGAGGCTGCAGGCTGGTGCCCGGGTGCTCCCCAGCCCAGACCGTGCTGCCGCAGAGGCAGAACGTTCCCCAGCCATAAAGATGACCAGAACGTGCAGTTGTTCCTCCCCAAACCAAAAGCTTGTGTTTGGAAACATGCAGTGCTTTGTTATACCAGCTCAGCTTCTGACCTCAGACAGCTTTAAAGCAAATTAGTTAGTGTGCCTTTTTTCTTTTTTTGATGAAAAAAATCAAACAAATCATCCCGTCCTCATTCCATGAACGTGAAGAAGAATAAATTTTTCCCACTTTTGCCCTCTGTCATTTTCATGTAAATGTCAAAGCCAAGAGGGTTCCTTGGACATGCATTAGCACGGTTGATGGGTGAAGTTAAGCTTGCTTCTCCTGGGCCTAGGGCAATAAAACCTCTGCTGGCTCTGCTGAGCAAGGGGAAAGGGTGGTAATCTTTAATTTCACAGTGTCCCCAGCTGTTGGGACAGGATTGAGATGAATAAGGAGAGGGGCAACACCTCTGAGATGCAAGTGGGCATAGCAAGCTTTTCAGGAATGGCTTATCCCTGATAAACCCTCCCAATGCTGGCCCTTTTATTCACCATGAATAAACTGGGAAACCGAGTTAATTCATAGGAGCTAATGCAGATCTCTGAAAACCTGAGCACTGAAATACGCCTCATTAATCAGCCTATCTCTGTCTCCGTATGATCTACACGATAGGGATGAATATTAACTTCCTTTGAAGAAAATAAAGCGAAGCAGCCACATGTTTTACCTGGCAAACATATGCAGGGGTGATTCATTCCAAGAATGCTCTGAAAAATCCCCACCTCACTTTTACCTCTAGGAAATTCCCTTTTCATGGGAATGAAAATCGCAGCTCCCACGCCCACAGATCGCAGGGCTTTGGCACTTCGAAAGGCAAGAGATGCTTCACCAGAGCCTTGCTCATTGAGATCTCTCTGCAATGAGCAAAGCACTAGCAATGCTTTCCCCTAACCAGATCACATATATTTGTTTTTAACCAACACATTTTTATGGTGGATTTAAGCAGCTTCCTATGCTCTTGTTGTTGCTTTTAACTTTTTTCATGATTTCGGGTGAAACCCCTGCAGGGGTATGAAAAAAAAAATAAAAAGAGAGAAAGAATAAATAAATAATGAAGAAAATGTTTCTCTTTCCCTCTCAATGTCAGGAATGTATGGAAAGCTTTAGGCTGCAGCAGTATTTTGACACTGCGCACAGTATTGCTCCCCTCCCCTATTCCTTTGAGGTTCATCTTTCAGACCACAGCTCTGTTCCGCTGCCAACTCGTTGGAAGTGTTTAGTGACTGGAGAACTGTTGCCTGCTCTCTTCAGAACTTCACACTTCATTTTTCCAGATCCCTGCGAGCAGCAGCAAATATTTCACCAGCCTGGTTTGCTGGCTACCACCATAAATCAGACTTAGGACCCAAAAAAATATCCAGGCCTGTCAAGGCATTAAGCTTTTATTTTCAGGCTGGATCCAGTGGTAAATGAGGGCTTGTATTTTCATTTAAAACTGTAAAGGGATTTTAAGGATTGTCGTTGGACAATGGCCAGATTCAAAAGATACAATGCAGAGTGTAACTGGTTAGAGGAGATTTGAAAAAGTCTTAAGTATGAAAAATGGCTTTTCTTAAAGGTTTTTCAATGAAATGTGAAGCCGGACTTGAATTTCATAAAGGCTTTGGCACAGGCTGTTTATGAGGAAATCAATTGGGAAAGGGAAGAGGATGATGCTCCTGAGCATTTGAGCGGGTATGTGTCCCAGCCTGCCCCTTCAGATTCACCAGGACAAGATCTGCTGCAGATATGACAGGCACAACAGCTAGGAAAAATGTGTCTAATGCTTATTGCCTTGATATGGATCACTTAAAAAATTAGAAATTAAATAGGAACCTGTATAACACTGTGGATTTGGGGGTGTTTGCAAGGCAAAGATTCTCAGAAAACTTGCCCTTAACAGCCCAGGCTGGAATTAGATTGCAGCAGGGTTTTTACAACAGCCTCTTGAAGCAAACAACCCCAATCCCTCAGTCTGCTCTTCATTACCCTAAAGAAGCAATGAATAGGAACGAGGTGGGGAGCCGAGAAGCGGGGCTGGACTGCCAGCATTGTCACAGCCCTGCTCCGCGGCCTCGCGCCGCTGCGGTTCAGAGAGCTGGGAACTGTGTACAAACCGTCTTCTTTTTGCATGATAATAACGACCAGACTCATTTACACAATTTAGGTTTAAAACATGCCACAAAACTCCAGGCAGAGCAAGGTGAACATTGGCAGAAAATACCAACTGAGGCACCGACAAGCATCCCATGCCTCAGTTTCCCTCACATCTGAGGAACGAGGAGAAGACTTGGTGCAGACAAAGTTGTGATGAGTGGAAATGTTGCTTTTCCTCACTGCTCGCATCCCAGACTACCTTCTGACCTGGGGAGAGGAGAAGACTGCTCCTGTCTTTGCTGCATATTCCCAGGATTATCCAAAACAGGTTGGTTTGGTATTCCTGCCCTGGAGGGAGAGTTGTGTCTTTCCCCATGGCAAGGTGTTTTAAAGACAAGCTGGTTGACTCTTGCTTGGTGACAAAGCCACACAAAACTGTCACTAACTCAGACCTATTCAGGGCTCTTTTTTCCCCACTGGGCAAGTATCCTTTTCCCAGCCTCAACTTTAGCCTACACCATCTTATTTGGCAGCTCCTGAGATAGCAACTCTGGCTTCTGGTCCCAAATAAACTGAGGATAAGACACCAGCTTTTGCGCATGGTGCTTCTCTGTTCCCCTCAGTACCTGCAGCATGGTTAAAGATGAGCACTGGCATTCACAAATATCAGCTGCTCAACCCCCAGAAATGCTTTTCCTCTGGAAAATGTCAGCATCCTACCCATGGTGTGGGCAGGAAAGGTTCAAACGTGTAGGGGAGTGACAGTGGCTTAACACATCGCTTCTCTGTCAGCTGAGCCTCCATAACTGTCTGTGCATGTGCCCCTGGGCCACCTCGGAGGGGAATTAATGGGATTTAGCATGTTAACTTGAATTAATGTGAGTTAATTTAGTCAATTAGTTCACTTGGGGTTGAGGCTGTATCTCCTCGCCGTACAAGCCAGGCCGGATGGAAGCGCACTCAGGGATTATTCCCATCCGCCAGCCAGCTGTGTATGGGAAAGGTTATGCTGCCAGCACTGCATTGCATGTCTGAACCATTGCTCTGCAGAACCAGGGTTACACAGAGATGGGGCCTGAAGAGCAGGTCCACAGAAGCATTTCAGTGACTAAGGAATTACCATGGGATGTCAGTCTGCAGATACTTTCGAAGAGCTGAACCTTGATGTATCAGGATAGGATGAAGATTTGGCATACTCTGACTACAGGCATACTCTGAGAGCTCTTTTTTTTCTGCAAAGATTCATAAAATGAGGGCAAAAGTATTGAAGCCATAGGAGAAAAGCCATGACGGAGCTGTTCCCAGCCCTTATTCCATTTTTTCTCAAGGGACTGACTCCCAAGCAGATGGCATGCCTGAGATAAACTACATTATTTAAGATTTCTTTGCAGAGCAAAGATGCTGCTCTCTGCAGTCACAGGAGATGGTCCTTAGGGTGCTTTTTTCGTGTTCTGGCTAGAGGCAAGGGGCCTCTGGAGAACCCCTACCTCCCACAGCAAGCCAGGGGCATTCCCAGCCACAGGCATTGCAGCTCCCTCAATAAATACCAAAGCCTCCCAAGGTCCCATTGCCTTGTCTCCCATGGCTGTGTCTAATCTGAATGATTTCCTTTTACACTTCCCCACCACTGCCCATATTCTGCTCTGCTTATTGCTTGCTACCTGTCTTGCAAAATTTCCCACCTCCTCTGACCTTGCTACCACTGCGTCTTGGGTGTTCTGCATTTGAGGCTGCTTCGGCAGTAGGCTCCGAGTCAATTAATTTTCCAAATCACAGCTAACTCAGCAAGGCATTCATGAGTGGCAAGGTGGGGAGGCCAGCCGTACACCAGGGAAAAAAAAAAAAGTTTAGTTTCCCAATTTAGCCTGGTGTGTAGCAGGGGTGGCCAGGAACTGGCGCTGGCTGCGAAGCGGGATAGTTTTACAGGTATGTCAAGAGCGCAGGCACCATGCTCAGAGTAAAACAGAAACAAAAGCACCAGCCCTTTCCCCCATGGCAGGATCAGACCCCCAGCAAAATTACTTCCTACGCTGGGAGCTGACATAAGACTCCACACTTCCAGGCAAATAAACACCTCTTCATTTCAGTGGCTATCTGACACGGGTGGAACAGAGTGCAGGGAAAAGCTTATGGCTCCTTTATATTTTTAATAGCTATGAACACACTGCTGGTGCTTAAGAAATGTGCCTGTTAATAAGTGATGAGCGTTAAAGGGCAGCTTGGTGGTTAAGGTTAGAGACCAGTCCACCCTTGCCTCTGCTGCAGCCTCCTGGGGGGATCCAGGGGCAAGTCTCTTTGTATAAACAGCTCCGCACAGGGTGGGCTGTGGGGGGAGCTCCAACTGAGTCATCTTCGCCATCCCAAGTGCATTCCTTGGCCTCCCAACACCCTGGGAGCAGGCGGCTCCTTGCAGCAGAGGGCACGGGGACACGGTCCCAAACATGCCATCAGTACCTGGGGGTAACAAGCATACACAGCTACAGATGTGGAAGAGAAAGATCACACCCTTGTTTGGCCTGCAGCAACTTTTTCGTGTGCCCACACTCCCAGATGAGCACTGGTGTGGTTGTAGCATGGGTGGTGTATCCTCACTGCTTAGCACGGGTCACACCCACAGTGAAGATGTGACAGCACTGCTACACACTGGGAAGCTATGACCTGATTCAAGAAACCTGCAAACACTACATTTTTGAGGTCAATGCCTATCTTCACAATATTCAACCTCGTTAACTTTCCTGGAGCTGGTTTGGTCCGACCATGCTGCTGTGTGTTGGTGTGCAGACTCTTTCATCCACCTCCATTCCTCTCCCTTCAATAATGCTAATGGCTCTCTTCTCCCTACCAGATGGGCTGCAAAGATAAATACATCACAGATTGGGAAGCACGCAGACACACTGAGGATAGGGTGCAGCTAAATGCTTTGGAAGGATAACGAAATGAATACCGTTGGCCACAGAAAAAAAAAAAAAGGTCCAGGGCCCATTCTTTGGACAGAAGGTCAACAGGCATGGCTTAACCATGTCCACCATATTCAGTTTGGCCTCCAGATCACAGTGATCATATCCAGACTGTCCACTGGGAACAGTTCCCTGGCCTGTCCTGCCTCCTGAGCGCTGCCAAGCATTTTATGGGAGAGCCCCAGCCAAAAGCTTGCCCAGGCCTCTCCTAAAAATTCTGTCAGGGCAAGTCCACGCTAATAACAATAATCAAAGTGTCCATTGAATTGTTTAATTTATTAGTATAAATATCCCCTTTCAGGCTGGCTTTCACTATTGAAATTCCTTTTCTTTGGATAACATTTTCATTGTCATCTTTTCATTGCCCATCTCTGCTTTGTGCTATGGACATTTGCAAGAAAATGCAACTTTGTGTTCATATGGCATCAATTATTTCTTGTAATCTCCACCTTCTCTCCCAGATGGACCACCTCTTTTCCCCGTCTCCCCACCTCCTTCTCTGATCTAAGGAAAACAAGAGCAATTTTCAGTAGAGGATATGAGACCTGTGCACAGGTTTGCTCCACCTGATCATGGTGAGGGGGGTATAAAACCAGAAGAATTGAGGTCTGCTTTGAGGGAGTGGCAAAAGTCTGTACCACTGTGGCCCGTGGAAGTGGTGAAGAGCTTTAACTCTGCCCTTCTGATTTTGGGAGCCTCAGCACTGAGCCTGTTCACAGCCCAGACTCAGAGCAAGCCAGATCTTTCACACCTGCCCCATCCACATTATTGTCACAGACTCCAGGTGGCTTGCACAGGGACAAGACAAATTTTAACCTTATTTGCTCCAATTTTTGACATTGCAGAAAATGTAAATTAGGTTGAGAGCTGGGATTCTGTTTCCTTTTAATTTTCTTTTAAATTGGTTTGCTTGTTGAATGTAAATGCATGGAGTTCCTTTCGCATGCCCTGCGCTAGACACTGTTATAAGTGTTTGATTGGAAGAATTTCCAGTTGATTTCTGGGATGGGGTGGTGTTGGTCAGCAGTTTTGTCATAGTACTAGGAAGTCCTAAGGCAGAAGCAGATCTAGAACTGGAAAAAAATCCCATGAATATGTCTTCCTCTCAGAAACTGTGGTTCAAATAGACTTATTTTTTAATTCCTCTGAAAAGACTTTGACAAAAAAAAAGATGCTTTCCTGAAACAAAAGAATTTCTATCAGAAATGCCTCTTTCAGAAGGCAAAATAGCAGAATTTTATGTCATACTACATCTGCTCTTTTCTCTATAATGCATTGGGTAACTGATTTCCTAATGCCTAATGGTATAAATATAACACAGCAGAGAGATGAAGTCATTTGATACTGTGGCAAGATGTCAAATAAGACCTGGTATAAGTAGATGAAATAGCCTATTTATTTATTGTCTATCAGTTCATTAGAAAAAACAAACAACAAAACATTAGAAGCAGCTGTTAGCACGAACAGCAGAGCTTATTCCTTAAATCAAACTCTACCCTTTTGGTGATGTCATAAAACAGTTTGACTCTGACACGTAATATTGGCATTTCCTGCTAAATGGAAATAATAAGAGTGTGGGTTTTGCTGAGCACTTCCTCCACACACACGTAGACACGTGTTTCTTCTCCTAACTCCCCACTGCCTGTAATCACTGCCCTGATGAAGTGTGACCAATCCAGAAAAAAAATACAGTGTGGGATGGTGGGCTCAATGGAAAATCATAATTTATTTTCTGCCCAGCAAAATCCTTTTTCTTCCTGCTCTTTGATAAACGATGGTTTGTGTTCTCTTCAGAAGCCTCGACAATGGCAGACTGTGCTTTTTCATCACTCGAGCACTTTTGCTTTCGGTCGCTCTACTATAAATAGGAAAGCCTTTGTTCTGGCCCTTTTGGATCACAGGCACTACCCATGGAGGACACTCCAGCCTTTCCATGCTTCCCGGCCGTGCTCCCGCGAGAAAGCAGCCACACAAACAAACAGGCTGCTCTGTTTGGACTTTCTCTGAAGTTGCAATTTCTTCCACTAAATGTTTACGCATTCCAAAGCCGAGTGACTGGCCTTGCATCTTGGGAACCCAGCACTGGGGGATTTGTGCTGCTTTCAGGAAGACTTGGAGATGTGTATTTAATGGCTTCAGTTAACAAGTTAATTAGCATGCTTTTTTTTTCTTCTTGAACTTCTGCTAAAATCAAAACACAGCTAGCATTTATTTTGGTGCTAATGGGAACATTTTCACAAACTCCAAATTAGAGCCAGTAGAAGGATCCTGGCTCAGCATATTTTCAAAAAAAGGGCTTGATCCAAGGCTCTTTACAAAGTCATTTTCCCTCTGTTTCAGCAAGTTTGGAGTCAGCTGCTCAGTTTAGGTGTACACTGCAGAAGAGAAGGCAATCTCCCACTTAGGGTCCCCAGTGTCCTCAAGCCTGACCTTGAGGGTCTGTCTCTAGGATTCTAAGTCAATAATAATATTAATGGTACCTCCAGTCCCTGATATCCCAGAACTGGATGATGTGCTGAGCGTGAGCAACAGGCTGAGAGGAGAAGGAGCTCCTGAGGATCCTGATGCCTGGTCATGGCTGGCTTGGCCCAAGACTGAAACACAGAGCAAGAGCAAGGGGCAAACAATCTGTTCTTCACAAGTGTCTTCCCTGCCTGGCCAGCCTCACCAGTTACTCGTTTGTGAAGCTTCTCCCTTCCTTGCTTTTATTTCTCTGGCAGCTCAGNTTTTTTTTTTTTTTTTTTTTTTTTTTTTTTTTTTTTTTGGTACAAATGAACTAAATTCTCCAAACTCATCTGCATTGTTACAGACATTGTTCTTTTAAAAAACCTTGGCATCATTTCTGAAGTTTCTTTATGTACACTTTCCTGTTCTTGTATTTCCGTCATCCAGGTATCATCACTCAATAACCATACTGAGGCTGTAATGCTTTTCACATGGAAGGAATTGTGTTTTATTGATGGCAAATGTTGTAATGCACTTTCATGTCAAGATGAAAATCCGAAAAAGAAACTTTTTATAGTGTATGCTACATGAAACCTCTACACTGAACCAGGCTGGAGAGAGACTATGTTTCAGTACACATATGCTATGACTAAATATAGTAAATTAAACAGTCCTGGCATGCAGGAACGGGCACAAGAACATATCCATGCTGCAAAATTTTTAGCGTGGGCACAGTCAAGTAGCACTCTCCCAAGCCAATTTCAGGCACAGATCATATGTTAGCAAAGCCAAGAACACTCTGAATAGGCATTTTGGATGTGGCTCTTCCCTTCTAGGGGCTCAGGGTACTTAGTGTTGTGAATCTAATGCAAAAAGAAAGCCAAGTGGCTTCAGGACCAGAGTGTGAACCCAGGCACTGTTTGGTTCATGCAACCACAGTGGTCAAACCTACCATGGACATCTTGGGTATGCCATTTTCTGACCTGCCACCTGATTTCTGTGATCCAGACTCTGTGTAGGTCACTTTGATGGTGGTTTTATTTGCAAAGAGATGCCTGGTGAAAATCCTGCACCTCACAGCGAGGAAGTTGGAGCAACCTGCTCCTCAGGGAGAAACCTGCTTCCACAGAGGGAAAAAATGCTTGGTGTGCAGTGAGAGAAAAAATGGGAGAGGAAAGCCAGAGCCTGGGTTCTTAGCTCAGGGAGAAATCAGGATAACATTACCAAAAAAACTCCAATAAACAAACAAAAAAAAGTCTGCAAATAAAATAAGACAATTTTTTGCTAGAGACTGTGGGAATCAGTGTCTGCAGCATTTAGAGGTTGGAGAAAATGCAAGGTCAGACTGGAGGCAGAACCAGCTGTGAGGGTTCACTGGTTTCCCAAAATCAGAGTTATCCCTTCCAGCATCTCCACCAGCACAGTCTCAGCTCATTTCTGTGCACAGGTGGAGGAAAAGCTTTTCCTGAAAGGCACATGCACTGCCCTGGGTGGTGGGGACCTGGGTGTGTGACACAGCCAGCCCATACAGACACCTGCTTGGCATCCAGGAGCTGACTACATGACACAGCTGAGGATGCCCTTCCTCCCACTGCTGATGGAAACACACAGCCTGGCCAGAGCCCTTGGGTGGGTGCCACCTGTACCCCAGCTGTGGCTGTTACTGCTGCCAGCACTTCATTCTTTTTCTGGTTATTTTTTAGGTTCCCTTACTCTGGGGGTGGTGTGGCTGAAATGCAGAAGGCTCATCCTCAGATTGTTTTTGTCTCAGTTCATACCCTGCTGCCACCTGCCATTGAATCCCCTCCAACTCCACCAACAAGAGTGAGAGTTAAAATCCTGGAGTGATTTTTGCCCCATGGCAGCAGGAAGGTCTGGACACCTCTTCAGAAAAACTTGTTGGGTGGTTTCCAACTTTTTTTTCCTTTTTTTTTTTTTTTTTTTTTTTTTTTTTTTTAGGCAATTTTTTTTTTTTTATTTTGGTAAAGTACTTTGAAATTTTCCTGGAAGGAACTGCGTGCTGAAACGGAGCCCTCCACTTGCCACTGGCTTCACTTACGTTACCCCTTCCTTCCCCTCAGGGCCGTCCCCAGCTTCCTTACATAGAAAGGTAGCTTACTCACCACATGCCTTTTGTGTTGGATGATTCAACCTCTTGATGTGTGAAGAAGGGGCAACCACGTGGGAAATGTGACCTTTTAAAAAAAGGGGGGGATTCCCTTGGCAGTGCTTTC